>JAQIXX010006815.1:0-11711 GCA_034700605.1 Willowsia nigromaculata | reverse complement strand
CACCCATCCAAGTACTAACCGGGCCCGACGTTGCTTAACTTCAGTGATCGGACGAGAACTGGTGTGTTCAACGTGGTGTGGCCGTTGGAGAGTAGCTTTACTTCTGCTACATATCTTCCCATTTTCATCCCATTTTACACAGCACATCATAGAAAAGTAGGTTCAGTATGCATTTTTTTAAAGACAAACGCACGGCACCATATTATAATATGCACGCTACCTTAATGAAAGCATCCAGCCACCTAGCCCCATAAAACTAGCGCGAGTGAATATTTCATTTGTTTTATCACCCAGATTATTTGTAATGAACATAATTGTAGCTCCAAAAATTAAAGATAAAACCCATTATAATTTTCAAACCAACTATTTTTAATGCACAACCTACTTCATCGTTAACTTCTGAAAATTAACTACTAATTTTATGGAAAGCTAGTGGAATGAATTTTAGAAATAGTTTAGCTCAAAACTGAATGCCGCTAGGAGTACAAGCATACGGTTTTGTTGGATTACGTTCCACTATCATGAATGTGTATCTCTGGTCTTCCCACAACTTCATATTAATCTTTCGCCTTTTACTAAAGATTACTGTGTGGGAGGGCACATAATGAGAATATAATAATTTTTCTCAAGCCTGCCGAAAGGTGGGCAACCAACTAATCAAAAGAAACTTAGCAAAAGTCATATTCCATGATCTTCATGTTTATTACATATTCGTTAAATTAATTTTACTTCATGAAGCTTAATGCTGAAATGCTTGAGTGTCTTCGTACTCAAAAAGCACATATTTTTTTGAAATTAGAAAGATATTTTCATCCTAAGCTATGAGACTAATCAACGATCTATAACACCTTAAATAGTTATAAAAATGCATCATTCTACTTTTAAAGATGAAACCGTATTGAAATTTGGAAATTTGTGGCGGGATCCAAATGCCAATAAAATACTTACTTATTATATAAATATTACTTTTCAAATAATGAATTTAATAGTTTACAGTGATGACCTTATGTTTCATGAGACAAGGCATTCATATGTTTGAAAATGGCATGTTTAAGCAAATTGATGCAATCTGCAAGCTAGTATTATATTTCTCTCGCATGAAAGCATTCAAATTAACACTTACAGTTTCTGCAATTCCATTGTATTCTCAAACAATGTTTTTAATTCACGTTTTTCATGAGCTTCTTGCTTGTTTATGAACAAATATCAAAACAAAGATGAACCTTTCATTGTACATATGTACCACAAAAATTTATTGAAAAGCTTAATAGATGGCATGCTACATCTCGTCGAAAATTTTGTGCATTCTCAATCTCATGAAAATCACATTTTAGTGTATGGAAAACAGGTACAGTTTCTACCAAAAGCTCATCTTTTTGTTCTTTAAGTATTAGTTTGTGGGAGTAATCTGACACAAGGTTTTTTCCCAAATCAGATTTCATTGTTTTAACATTAAATGTATTCAATTTTAAATTATATTCATTCTTTAAATGAATCAACGGTTTTCCTTTAAAGATTATTTACATGAGCGTTTTTGACTTTTTTCTTAACTAAATCACTGCTAGCACTTTTAATTAATAAACCTCTGTCACAATATTACGCGAACGTTATTGGTCTTATCACTAATTAAATAAAATGATTTCACAATTTTATAGGAAATACATCAGAAGCGTTACTTATCCCTTTACTAATATGCTAAGTGATAATTAGAAGCTGGGTTCCTTTCATTTGAGGAATAAATTAAGATTTTGTGTTCAATGAAAGACCTACATTTTTTGCTTTCCAGTTTGCAAAAAGCGGTCTTGAAAATCAAAACTCCACATTTATGAGCTACACGCCGGGACTATAAAGAATCCAATTTGAGATAGTAAACTTTTAATGTTTCCTCAAGACAGCTGAATTTATCATGTTAAGTTGTTTACATGTTTTTTTTGGTTGTTTCCATTGCATCTCATTAACCCAGTGTGACAAGCGAAAATTAAACAATAATCTAGTAAATTAACTTAAATGTTGTTTCATTCTTTACCAGTACACATCATAGGACACCATATTTGGATCAGGTTCATTAAAATTTAAATGGAAACAAAATACCAAAAAATTTGAGAGGAAACTCTAACCTTTGTTCAATTATATGTAATAAAGAAGTAGATAGGAATATGCAGATCATTCACAGCGATCACAGCTTAACGTGAGAATGCACCTGTTCATCTGGAAGAAAATTGTAGTAAAATATCAACAGAAAAGCGTTTTCCAAATCCGCATCTCTTCTATGTTATGAGTAGTGGTTTATTTGAACCCTTTTATTTTGTGAATAATGTTAAATGGCAGTATCCTTAACATAAAGAGTAAAATAAAAGTGTCACCAATAGACCAAAATATGTAGTTCATCGGGATTTTAAGATGTTTTAGCAGAATGTTTGACACTGACACCATATCAGCTAACTCTTTTTAATGGTCCAGAACTAATCAACGTGCAACTCAAGCACAACAATTCGTTCAATATTTTCATAATTTTGGGAGTACCAAATATAACAATACTTTGACTGATTTGAAAGCTTCCCAATACACACCAACGTAACATCCTAATTCCACTTCTGGAGGAAACCAACTCAAATAGTCGCTTTGCATTGCCATCATGTCACGTGATCGCATAAATTATTCAAAATATTACACACTGCGGCTTGAAAGAAATGATTAAATGCCGGATGCGAGAGATTATCTTTTAACCGGTGATGTATAGGTTTACGCATAAGATTAGGAGTGTTTGACCAAAGACACCCAACATTTTACCGGATAATCTATTTAGCATTTAAGTAGCCCAAACATGTTCCATCGGATATTGGATTATCTCACAGATTATTAGTCACACATACATTTTTTCTCATGCCAGAGCTTCCCGGTTTTAAGGAATCCAGTAAAAATTGAAAGGGACAATTCAAAAGAGAAGAAGCACCTTTCAAAGCATTTTTATATGATGTTCACTGAGGTTTGATTTTTTTACTCATATATTTTGTAAATATCAGAACATCTCTCAAGTCACGAACACGGCACAACTTTGAACTGAAAATGATCATTGTTCACGCCGTGTTCATCCGCCAAGTAAAGTCAAGCCACCTGCATAAAAAAAACATCCCATGTACGGATTGCACACGGAGATCCTCTCATCTTTACTAGAGTTTCGGACATTAAAATCTCATATCATCTTTGAAGGCTTCGTCACCGTAGATATTTCAGTCCAGATGGAGGATGTAGACGAGCTGTTCTTTAAAAACCCACCAGATCAAATACTTCTGTGCTCTCCTTTTCAGTCTTAGAGTAAAGAGTAAATGCAATCGGAATGGGAATGCATAATCATTTAATAACGCACACCTGCATCATTCACATTCTGGAGCTGTTCATTAGACATGATGCATAAAAGTATAACCATATTATTTCAAACATTATTTGTTGTTTTGTCGTCACGTTATGGCTGAGCCATCGAGAAATACGGCAAATATCCTTCAACTCCTTATATCCTCACCATATTTTACGACTATGACAAATTTTCTTACCTCTTAAATGAAAGCTTAGTGCTCAACTCACTCATCTGGCCAAGAAGTCTGCTAATTTAGGGAAACAAATTAATGGATAGAAAAATGATTATTGATCATATTTTATTTTAGGTTTTAGGGAAGCATAAAGGCCCAGCAAGATATCCATTTTTCTTCGTCTTAAAAATGCAATCTGAAGGAGCTCGCAGGTGGACAAAACCTTTTTTTACAAAGAAATTGTCGTATTTTGTGTTTGTCTTAAAATATTTTTAAATATACCTTACTATAACAATAATTATTTTAATGAATGAACAAACGATTGTTGCATCTCTAGCAAAAAATTAATATTACATTGCATCATCATAAAATCACACCAAAGAATAAATGCCAATGGAGAACTTATTACCTTGATTGGTTGTGACTGTTTGGTTATTTGGTTGGCATGGTGCCTGAGTGTCTGCTGTGCACCTGGATCGCTCACGGGACTCTAAATCTACCTATTGAATAAATGCTAATATTATTAAACGCTTTATACGTATATCTAATTTTTACGGATTTGTGTAAGTGGCTAGGATATTTCTTTGAAGTTGAAATGCTTTTAAAAAGTAGATCCTGTTGTTTTCTAAAAAGATCTCATTTAAATTTGATTTTTATTGTGGAATCTCCTTTAATCTGACAGAGCATGTATTTGCGTAAAATGTGGAGCACAAATGCTTAACATGGATGTTGAGTATGTATGCTACAGTGTTTGTCTGTTAGCCTTTCAAAAGACACGTCACTGAAACTTTTGACAAATACAAACAGAAACACAGTTGTCACTGGCTCATATGAATTCAGTATCTGTCTGAATTACCCTGATGTTTAGCTGACATTAGAAAACGAATTCTGTGACTATTAATTAGAAATCAAAGCGCTTCTTCAACTTTCCGTTTAATTCTCCTGCACATGGAATAGAAAAAAATTGGTCATCATGACCGTTTAGCATTGAAATGCGCACACAGGTGCACAATCCTACTCCACCAAATTCTTACTGCTTTAGTGTTGGTGCTCGTAAAAATTTTTTAATCTCTGAACACAATATTAAAGAATTTATATGACAAGAAGACTTTACACAAGAAACCGTGATGCGTAGTCATTGTTTGCATTTCCATTCTCTTTGACAATGAAGAAGACAACCATTATGATCAAACAATCACATCATCATGCTTTCAAAGAACGGAAAATAAAATGAGATGGGGAAAGAGAAAGAGCACCTACTTTTTTGGTATGCACACCTGCTCAATAAATGTTTGAAGCCGCCCGGTTGAATAAAAAAATCTGAAGAGATTTCTACTTTTGAGATCATCCTCCTCCTCTGCATTCATTATGCATTTAAGTTGGAATGGAAGAAAAGATTTTTGAATTTGACTTTGAGAATATCGGAGTGCTTTTTTAACTCAGCACATCAATGATCAGTCTGTTAGAATAAGTCCCGTGAAATATCTGAAGCAAAGAAAGGATGGGTTGGATAGACAGGTAATGATGTGGAGAAGGTGTGGTGAAGAAGCGATTGGAATGAACAATGATCATGATGAGAAAACGGATCTTCTACTTATCCTAAAAGCCTTTTTGTCAAGTGACCAAATATTATTCATCTATCTGTATGTACTCATCTCTTCAGAGAATACCTTTATGAGTAATGAAGAGTAGATTACAGAACGATATCTCTGGAAACTACAAACTTACTTCAAAATAGATTAGGCATTTTTGATTAGACATTTCTAGCCTTCAGAAACTTTGATGCCTTATTGGCTACGTGTTTCAGAAGTATTCCTTGACAGATTGGTTAAGAGACATGGAAACTGAGGTAAACATTGTACAGGTGTATAGAGCGGAGTCTCTTCTTGTGACCTGAGACATTCTTGTCGGCGCCAGGAAGTCGCCCATGCACCTGCATCAATTCTCATCTCTGCAGAGATTTGTTTTCGTTGAACGGGTCATCTCACGACCTTGCATTGTTGAGAGGAGAAATATGAGTAAAATTTTGCATCTCAAACTCATCGTATGTTTTGTACATTATTGAATACTAGATGATGAGATGTCGACAGAATCTTGTAGTTACAGTAAGAAATCTTGACTGTGTTTTTCCATCTTCCGAACGGGAGCATTCTGTTACTGTTCATAGAAGAAAAATATTAGAAGCATACCTGACAGCGCTTAAAGTAGAATGTAGGAAAAATTTTGCAGATAATACTGGATAGTAATTGAAGTTTTAAATGGTATGATTAGAGCTTAGATTATTTTCCGTTTCACAAAAACTTTAATATTGTCATGTCGTCAAAAGAATGATTTGCATAACGTCCTTGCTTATCATTGGGATCATATTGGCGAAATATTTACATCCAACATAAGATGGTAAACAAAAATAATTATTATTCGATTCCACGTCTTGAATAGGATGTTATGCCGTTTTGCATTCAACGATTCCAAGTGAGTATATCGCGGTCACATGACATATTGAAAGTTATGACATTTAAACAGTTTCTAATTTTCCAAGAATTTAAAATTTCATGAAATGACACATGGAAGAGGCATACACGCAGCTTCTCAAATATTCATAATGTGTAACAATTATTTTAACTACGTATCCAAATGATATCATAATGAATAATGATTTTTATAGAAGCGTCTTGGGCTAATGTAAAAATTGCATCTTTTATTCCATGAAATCATAAAGTACTGAAAAATATAATAACCAAATTAATGTATAATTAATACGCAAATATGAGATGTAAAAAAATAGCTTTCACTCACTCACTCAAATACTCTGAGTAAAGCAGTAGTAGTAATGATGATAATTGAGAAAAAGAAATCAACTCATCTCAATGCTTTGGTAAGTTAACAAAAAGGTTCAGACAGCACCAACTTCTATGGAACACATTAAGTTCAACCTGTGAATGACTGCGTTAACCCCTCGCTTACTCCAAAGAGCAATTAAGAACATGAGATACTTCCGAGTCTCAAAACTTAAGCATATTAAACCTGGAAGAAACCCAACTGGCAAAACCACAAATACAACTTTAATACTCCCTTGCAAATTTGAAGCATGAAAATCTGTACCCTCTGGAAAGTCCTGAAGCATTCCCTGAGATTTGTAATAGCTTCTAAAAAACCTATCGTGAAATTCAAGTAATCCTGAGGTTTTCAAGGCTTCTGCTCTACTCAACACGACTGTGGGCACACAACCACTCCAAAGAAATCCATTGATCGAACTTGTCAAAACTTCATCCGAAAAAGACACTCCTTTTTTAAACTCTGTTCTAAACAAATTATAATTTCTTTTATAATGAATCATTAGATTTTCCTTCTGAATGATTGCCACCTTTCCAAGCTCCCTACAATTATTGAATGGAAAATTTTGAGACATCAAAAGCATTTTTCTTCCGATTCCTGGTGGCATCATGTCACTATGATTGAAGATGTACTGCTCCCGTTTACTCAATAAAAATCTGTTTTCGTGATCGCATGCCGGATTGCTACTGTAACTAATTATATTCCCCTTAATCTTTGATGGAATGTGAGCTTGAAGTACGTTTGCCAAATCTGAACTTAACCAATAATCTGAGACACTCGACATGCGATCAACTGGTCGAAAACAGTGCACACCCGAACTGTTAAAACAGTGCTTACAGTCCCTGTATTGATTTATCATTTCTACATATGATACGCTCATTAACGGATTTTTCGTTGGAAATGAATACACCTTGAAACTATCTTTGACCAACTGTTGAAATGTAGTGTAAGGAACTGGAGGAAGAGGACTAATAATTTTTGTGAAGTTATCCCCCTTATACGCATTGCTAAGAATAACGGCCATTAAAAGAACAAATGTCGCAAATATTCGATGGTAAAATTTTCGTTCATCAGTTGTATCGAGAAAGCCCTGTTCTAATAAATTTTGAAATGACGTGAACATCAAATCAATATATTCGGAAACTAGCTCCTTCCCACGAACAAATTTTTCATTCTTATTGTGCACTTCGTTAAATGCACTGTCCATTAACAGGCACAGAAAAGGAACTCCCAGTACCATGAAACAAATAATTGTACTCCAGGATGCACTGTCGTATGACGAAAGTAATTCACGAAATGGTGTGTTTCCGGTTAGATGACCACAGGCTGCAAATAACATACGCTCTGTTTTTAGAGACAAATGAAGCGGTTTCATGGATTGTGTAACCCTAGCTGACATTGTAGGATAGGTCAGTATGTCGATAGAATTTTTAAAACAGCCACATTCTTTATTTTGAGTCTGGTGACAGTATCTTGATTGCATTGTCCCTTCTACAATGATGCCTAATTGGTATGTCGCGTTGCCTACCACGTAGAATAATAATCGCTGGTACCACGTGTTGTCGGGATAGTCTGCAAACTCAAATTCGTATTCAGTATATCGTACAGTTGAGTGCATCGTTTTTTCACTGCCATGAGGCAGTTTAAATCTTCCCTTGGCATGTCGTTGTCCAAATTCTCTGAGTTTCCAGACAACGTTGTCTGAATTGAGTTGAATGTCATCAAGGAATATAATTAGTGTTCCAAAACTGCGCAAATTACAATCAGTCACAACTACTTTAGTAAAAGGGTCACATGGATTACAGTAGCGACAAAAGAAGTAAGTGTCTGAGATCTGGTTGCTCATTGTGACCCACTTGAAAATTTCCCATTTGCTGGTAACCGCAGTCTCATACACGTACTTGTACCGCAAAAGTCCTGTAATCCACAAATTCTCCCCGTCATACTCTTTTTCAGCTACTAGAATATCGAAGCGCCATCTGGTTTCGATTCCTACGTATGAATAGACATTTCCACGTATATATTTCCATAATTGTGAAGCGGTCTCTAGTGGACGTAAATACAAATTGCCCTCTATTTTCCCAAAGAAATGTTTCCGAGCTTTGCTTGGGGGTCGAAGGTGTACATGGACTTCACAATACCAGGGTTTCACTTTTAATACATTATATGGCCTTTTGTATTCAGCAGCCCACCATTCGGGATCAGTGAAGTTTCTCTCTGAACCATCGCAATTATGTAAAAATCCGTGCTCAAATGGTACAGACATTCGCGTTTGGAATCCAGCGGAATCATGTATTTTGACAGCCGCTACTCGCGAAAGCACAAGTGGGTCTAAATTTCTTTGTGACGGAGCAATGTCGAGACCATCGTAATTCACTATATGAACTAAACAACGAGAGAATATGGACAAGTGAGTGTAAAAATTTGTAGGCGCAGAGTCGTAAGTTCGGTGGCTCAGGACAAAGCTCGGCTCAAATCTTGAACAAACTGGAAGTTTTTTGGTGACTACACACCCAACCAAGGTGATACAAATATGGCCAATCACAGCATTCACAGAAATGTACGAAACCATGTTGTTTCAAGTTATATTTAGTCAGCAAGATTGTATCTAATAACCGTTATTCTTTTACGTTTCACGTATCTCCAGTGATAAATAAAACCTGGTACACCTTTTAGAAATCACACTTGGTTAAAGCGACATAAACCAGTACACCAGGAGAAATGGAATGAGACAGACCAGGCCAGTTAAGGCTACAATACGAGAAATTCCAATAGACCTAAGGTGTTTTATAAATTTACTACAAAAACCGACGGCTATTTTAGTGCTTCGATTTTATTCACAAAGTATTTTTGTAGTTTAGGGAAGAGAATTTGTTGGAACATTACTAGTCAGCTTGAAATGAAGAAATGAAACATGTGTATGGTATCTACTTTATATATTTTATTATATTTAGCCGTACGTAGGACAAGACGGAAATAGCATGTTTTTTACGCAAGATTTTTTATTATACGTCACACACGTGTCGTGTTTTCCGTCTCCGTCTCCGTCTAATTTTCGGTCAATAGCTAATTAGATGCTAAATGAGAATACCAACATAACAGAACATATCATTAGTCACAAAAAATGGATTTGGCTTATTCTTTCTATTGGCTTGAATAATAAAATTACAATGTGGAATGATAAAAACTTTCGTGCCCTGTATATTATCTATTATTGAGGAAAAGTGATTCACTATTGGAGATCTACTTATGAAAAACATTAAAGATATCACATGAATATTATTTATATTATAGTATAAGTTAAAGTATTAACTTCAACTTCACGAAATTAAAAAGCAAAAACCTTTACGTAAGGGCACACCCTTTATTCATATTATTGGGTAATTTTTTTAATGACAAACAATTGAAATTTTGAGAGAAATTTGCTAATTTAAAAAAACATGAAACTTTTACAATTTTTTAGCCCACTCTTTCGATTTGAAACACAATATTAGCTATGAAAACTAATTTTGCAATTTAACGTAATGGTTTATATTAATTTATTCTGTCCCTCCAAGATTGACAATCTACACTGTCCAAATGCAAAGAAGGCTTTACATTTTTTCCACCAAAAGTGTTACAACATACAATGTTACCTATTATTTTCCAAATTCTTGAAAAAAATGTTCTGTTATGCTACACGTAATACATCCATATTTTGTAAAAAAAAAATCCCACTTAACTTATCTCCTTAAACGAGTCAAGATGCAAAATATTTAGTAATCTATTCGAATGAGATAAAGTGACGATTTTAAGACGGAAAGTCCTGTAAACAAGAGAGAAGATTGATACTTTCACAAGTTTTGTATTATACCATAAAGCCAATTTCGTGCTTTCGAGCTCCGCCTATAAAAATTGTCAAAAACTAATTACCAACTGATTTGAAAATATTAATTTGAAAAAACCTCTAACAGACACAGGATATCATTATTCAAGAAATTTTAACTTATCTATTTCATGTGTTAGGAATGAAATGTGTGGTATAGTTTAGTATAAATTATAAATGTTATGCCTGGTATTTAGATTTTCTATTACAGGGAAAAACCATATTAAGGCTCCACGTAAGGGAAAATTGAATGTTCAAATAGCCAATTAGAAATACTAATGTAAACTGGACATAGCTAAAGACACGCAATGGCCACAAATATTAAAGTACTTTCTTTCCTAAAATCTGGATATGACTTGTAAGTTAATAGAAATCTCAAAATGTAAGGGTGTTTGTCAATTTGAGATACTTCAGAAACGCAAAATTTATTTAACTGATCTCTAATTTTTTTAAAAATAAGTTATCAAAATGCCATTTCTAACCAAAGCCCATATGCATGTTATAGTTTGTTTTTGCTGCACGTTACGACTTTTAAGCGTCATTCAAGCAGAGGTTCAGAAATACTCTGATTTTGTATTTCAAATACAAAATACTTTCCTCAAAAAAAAGTATTTCAAATGCTAAATACAAAATACTTTAATGCAAAAATGTTTTTTAAATACAAAATACAAATGCCTTGCTTTGAAGAAAAGTATTCAAAATACAAAATACTCAAATACTTCCAAAAAATATGTATTTGAAATACAAAATAAAAACACTTTTAAATACTTCTGAAATTTAAAAAACAGTATTGAAACAAAGAATCGCAAATATCTGTAAGCTAATTTCAATTATGGATACATAATTGTTTAAACTATTTGTTTCCTACTTAAAATGCGTAAATCTGTGCATGAACTTCCGATGAAATTTTTCAAAAAGCTCTTTAAAAAGTGCTTCTAAAGGATAATATTTATTGGGGTTCTACCATAAAAGAAAGTTTTTCGGTCAACTTGTTTATATTTCTGGAAAAGAATGGAAAATATTAGAATCAAATAAGCCCTGTCAAATATTTATAGAGCACCCCTAGGTTTTACAATTAATTCCTTAGCTTTATTTACTAATTGTAACTATCATCCATACGATTGTTGCATATGATAGCCCTACTCAACCTCTATCTGCGTTTTGTATTAGTTCTGCAATATATGTTAATATATGGAAGACACAAGGTCAAAAGTAAAAGAGGTCAGAAATCTTGCTGTCAAATAATTATAGAGCACCTATAAAGTATGTCCAATAAAGAAGGAACATTGTGCTGAAACCTTGGTTTCATAACATTTACATACTTATTTAGTCTCAATAAGCCCCAATGAGTGGGATTTGTGACACATGGTAAGTTCTGAATGCAATATGGTACCATTATTGCATTGAATTTTGAATTACCTTTAAAATATATAGCGTCTTTTAAAATTTGATAATAACAAGAAGCTTAAACCCACCGACATGCT
>JAQIXX010006814.1:0-11711 GCA_034700605.1 Willowsia nigromaculata | reverse complement strand
TCGCAAAGGCAATATAGAGGATCAGAGTAGACTTACTGCCAATGGAAATAATGGAGAATTAGGCAAGAGTGGGCGACCCCAAAATAAGGGAAATAAGGATACCTTTGATAGCGAAAAAGAAGGCCATAAAGTGAAAGCTAAGCCCGTAGTGGTTGAAAATGGACCGGACTCCAGAGTTGCTGACACGATAAGTGAAAAAGTTGCAGGTGGCAGAGGTCCAATAGCTGAGAGGGCCCCAATTAGTAACCGAATGGCTGAGAAATCAAGGTCAGCAGCTCAAAGGGAAGTCGGTAGTCAAAGAGATGACCGTAAACGTGCCTCAAAACTTAAAACTGCTATTGGGAAAGTAGAACCAGGAAAAAACTTGAGACTTGGAAGGAATTGACTTGCTTTAGGTAATTTGGTATGTGTTTGTTAATAATACGCATTGTGTAATATAACATTCGAAATAGAAATGTGATGAGATAAACATGTAAATAGAGAAGTTTTTTATGTTCCTAATTGCTGTTCTTTTGTTCTTAATATTGCTAGTGATAATTAAGGGTTAAAAGACATGCAATATTTTATAACTAAGAGTAGGCAAATTTCATCGGAAAAAGCGTATTGATTTATAAAAACTTGAGTAAAACGTACATAAACTATCTGATTATCTTCAACACGTTTTCGTAGCATTTGTTTTACAAATTTCTTTTGAAACGCCTGATTGTTTAGTTATACCTTACTTTGTGCAATTGTTTAATCCAACGCGTTTTCTATTTATACCCTGAAGTGTTCTTGTTTGAATGATTTTGTTTTTAGAAAGATCTTTTCCGTTGTCTTGTCTTCTATAATTATCTTGTAATGTTACACAATAAATAGATTACCATAAACCCTACGTTACTATTGCAAAGTCGCTACTTACACAGCTATTAAAAAATCCAGTTTTACTATTGAAAACCTATACGTTATTACCAAGAACCCCCCACGTTACTACTGGAAATCATAGCTTCTATTGAAACCCTCGTTACTACTAAAACACCAGGTTCATGCATATACTCCCACACCTCCCACACTGCTGATGAAAAACCTCACGTTGCTGTTGAAAACTACCTCGTTACTGTAAAAAACATTAAACTGGGTTCATTGGTTTGATGTAAGATAGGTGATAGGCTACTAATAGATCCATAGTTCAGGAAATTGCATTTCTGCATAGTTTCTGCCATTCTGCCACAAAAATGTTTAAAAAATCTGAATTAAAGAAGCCGTGGTAGGTTATTTACAAAAGGTGCGGAGGAAAGAACACAACTTAGCATCTCTAAAGAGACAGTGAAACCGACTCCATAACAATTATTTTTTCTGCTTCAAGACCAACCTAATTCAAAGTGGGTAAACGAAACGCACTTACCTGCATTCCGACTAAAAACCACGAAAATTAGTGTGATCTAGTTACGATGCATTTACCAATGTAAGTCCAACTAATTTTTTTTGAACTAGTCATCATTGATTACAACACAGCCTAACCCTATTTATCATTAATTCTTTAAAATTTTATTGCGGATTTTGGGCTTCAATGATTTACCAGCGGTTTGTCCTTATATACCCAAATAACTCTGACTAACTTTCATTGTATTACCAGCTAATGATCTATTGTCACATTTTAAATGTTATTACTTGTATTCTGTATTCATATTGATATGGAAATTGCAACAATAGAATGGAATTTTATTTTTCAAACAAATGATCAAAACTTTCAAAACAAAAAATGAAGCATTGACAACGCTTCCAAGTCCATGTAAGATTTCACTTTTGTATGAACTTGCCTGAACTTGTGTATGAATGTTTCAAGGTACAGAGTAACCGTCATTCTTGTAAAAATGATTAATATTTGAGGTTCTGAAATTTCGCATGTTTTCATCAGTGCAACTAGGACTTTGTGACACGAGTTGCGAGGACGGTTTTGTATGAAATTTCAACTGAATTTTAGGCAAATTTCCCCGCATAACCTTAATTTTTATTCCAATAATTGTTAGTTAAAACTAACTCTTTTCGAACTGTATGTGTGTATGTTAAAATTTGAAATTTATGAAATATGCTACTATTTGCGGGCATTTGTAGCTAGTAAATGTTAGTTTTCTCGTAAATGTATATATGATTTGTTTCATGTAAATATGATGACATTTAAACATCAAAACTTTGCAGAGTGGCTGCTCAAATCTATGCCGTTTGAATCCTGCGCAATCTGGTTTAAAGGTAGGAAAAAATGATATCGCGATACATATTTTAAGTCCTTTTTGGATTTTCCGATGAACCCGAGACCAAAAATTCAGTTTATCCGTGTTCATTAGATATTATGAATATCCATACGCCGGAAACTGAATCTGAAAAAATATATGGTAGTTATTTGATATCACGTCTTCAAGGTATGACATGCCTAAAATATATTATGACAGTTTTAATACTACGTACGTATTGTTATGAAATGAACTGTACGAAAATGCTGCGATTGAAAGGTTTTTCACCTTGATTTTAATGCTAACAAATTAAATCACAGTCAAGTGAAATTTGTTCTAAATACCATTCCCAAAAAATTCGCTGGATTGTCGTAATTATACGTCTCAAATTCCATTTGTGTTACTTACACATTGAACTTGCACGTAATAAAATTTATTACCATACTTCAAACGATTTAAACCGAATCTAAAAATCCAATTATGCTTCAGTTTCTCTTGATGGAACTCATATCTCTAATTGTACCTATATTTATTCCAATTGATAGCTGGTTTCATTCAAGCTTCTGCATGAGAAAGTAAATAGAATTTTAATTAAAAAGATTATCAGGTTGCCTAAAAGGATGTATTCCACAGTCGTCACGATATAAGCCACACTATAAACGCAACCAATAGAGCTTATCATAATAAATAAACCTGGGTATGCCTGACCGCTACTTAACCTAGCCAGTAAAAGTTCCATTAGGCTGGATGGTTCCAAATTTCGTCCCTGGTAGCTAATATAATAATCCAAACCAAAAATGAGCTGTAGTTTTTTTATTTTGTGTAAATTAAAATTTTAGAGCATTATGGTGAGTATGAGTAACATAAAATGTACGAAACCACACGTACATCTATATTTTGTAAAATACTCCATTGATTTTTGGTTTTGTAATGAAAAATCTCATTAGGAAAAGTAAGCTATCAGGTCAAATGAAATCCTGGTATATGGGTAAAATTAACCATTAAAAAGCAGATGAAAAAATGATTTAAAGTAACCACGCAACGTTTTTGTAATTCAATCGGGTTTGGCAGACAAACTTAAGTTCTATCAACTCTTATGTACTGATCTAATCGAACGTAATAGCATTTATTGAGGTCATTCGAGGTCATGTTGACGACTTCCAATTTTTGCATTAAAGGATTGTAAAAAAGTTGACATTTTGATGCCTTTAAAGAAAGACTTCATATTCACATTCATTTTCATCACATCAATATTGGTTTCTATTGGTTCAGCGCAAAAACATTCTTAGTTTTAAGAAGAGAAATTTAGTTTTAATACGTGTAAAATTTAACACAATGAACATATTCAATGAAATTTATTACTGCAAAAACTATATGGAATAAAACAACCTCAATTCGTAGAAATTGCATTCCTACGATCCAATCACCTAATTTCTAAATGAAGTCCAATCAGACATGAAAATTCTTAAACATCCCGAGTTACATTTGGAAACGAATTAAAGTTTAAGAGACAAAATTTAAAAATATTAATTGAAGCTTTGAAGAATCAAGGAAACTATGCGTTCCGAATTCGTTTCTAAATACTGGTACTTGTTTCACCTACCAAAATTTTGGTTTGCTAGCCAAGTTTTTGAAAATCTTGGCAAAATTTACATGATCACAGTTCAAACTCAAGAATGTAGATTTCAACATGTTCAACTTTCTATTTCCAGACAATAGGGAAATCTTGTGCATTGTTTACTGAAAGTTTATGAACTTTGTTGGCATATATCCAAATAATGTTTCATGAAGTGAAGAACAGATCAATATAAAAGAGATGGAAACGCAGGGGCTGTTATGAATATCAAAAACGTACACCTATAACTTCAATACTTCGTCATGTTGAAGCACACTTTCTACATTTCCCTGGCTTCCCTATTTATACTGGGGCAACTTGTACATTCCCAAGACAACTGCAAAATCGAGCCATCTTTACTCGAAGAGCTGTCAAATGGTGGGACTGCCAACGTGATTATATTCTACAAATGGAGAAACCAACCTGCATTTTCTCGATACTACGAGAAAGAAGGAAAAACTCTGATTGAGTCATTACAGGAACTCGCAACTAAGACACAATCTGACGTAATGCAAATTCTCGAATCAAGAAAAAAACGAAACGCGGAATCTCCAGGATACTCAGACGCTAAAATGTTTGGATATCAAACAAAGGATTTAAAGCAGATGCGACACTTGAACTATTGCAAGAAATTTGTACTCAGCCTAGAATAGAAATGATCATCAAAGAACCGATTGCTCGCATTCCAGAGTTTAATATGACAGGGTTCGCCCATGATATACCAGACGCTAATATTACTGAAGAAAATGAAGACATCCCGCAGGAAATAAGAGATGGTTTATGGGGTCTTACGACTGCTGGAATTAAAAAGGTTTGGACAGACTATCGTGGAGGACGAACAGGAAACGGTAATTAAATCATTAAATTTATTTGAATGCCTAGAGAAAAAGTTTTTGATTCGCGTTATTCAAACATTTGTAGGATCACTAGTTATTTCAATTGACAATGGCGTGCAAGCTTCCCATGAAGCACTCAAGTACAATTTTGTGGGCACTGAATACGGCTGGTTCGGATTGAATTCGTTCTTGATGGATTAAGTGAACCAGGAGACAGCTTTGGCCTTCATGGGACTATCCAGATGGGAATAATGGTTGGGGGGAGGGGTATTGGAGCCGCTCCAGATGCCAAGTGGATGACATGCAGGGCTTGCAATGATGACCTTGATTGTCCTGCTGAGGCACTTCTCACGTTTAAACCTGCCCTGGTACATTGAAAGGGGCAGTGAGTTTTTCAAAGATGAAATATGTGTCTTGTACACCCACTACGTGATACCATTTTCACATGTTGGTGACAATGGTCCAGACTGTATGTCTACAGTTTCTCCCGCTGAATACTATCCCTGGATTTTCGGAGTAGGAACTACCAATACAGACGACTATTTGTGGTCAAAGTCAGGAATCGGGAACTCCTCAAAAGGGTTTCTAAAACCAGAATTTGTCGCACCTGGAGTTGGAATAACCTCTGCAGTTATTGGTTCACCGGATAGATATGCGGTTTTCACAAGTCCAGCAATGGCGTCGGCATTTGCTACTGGAGCGATTGCGCTATTTGCTTCGTGTTGGCCTTACTACACTATTTGGGACCATTATTGGAATCGTATTTACTCGCGTGGTACTGAGAGAACTGTAAAGCTAAATCCGGATGTAAATTACTGCGAGGCAGATTCTATTGAAAAATGGCCTAATATTTTTGCTGGTGTGGGGAGATTAAATATCTGGAAATTTTGTACCGAAGGTTAACTCTAAAACAATTTGTATTACCAAAAATTATTTGAACTACGGTTAGTAAAACCATGAGGAACATATATTTAAACATTTACCTGAAAAACTATTTTAAAATCATGTAAAATTGTTTAAACGCCAATTCCACAAGAAAATGATTTTTTGGCAGTTAAGCTGTTTTAGGCTTGTGTAAGGTCATTGAATGTTGGAAATGCAATTTCGAAAGGGAATAAACATTTGTTAAAACATTATGAAAACTTTTTCGTTCACTAAATTCTTTGAATGATCTTCACCGTGGATGAGGCCCTTCAGAAATAATCTATTGGTTGTACCTGTTGTGGGTGATTAATTGCATGAAAAGTAATTCACATTTGATCATAAAATCTAAATATTTGTCATGGCAATGTCTATTGATGCACCAAGAAATCATAATTTGCACCGCATAAGAGTCTACTTAACATGACGGTATCATATATATCTATTTGTAATCCAGAACATTTGCTTAATTTGCATTTGAAGTTGCCCTAAATTCAATTCTCGAAATATGTGAAGTAATTTCTTGGTAACGGGCATTGCTATATTTTATGGTTATAGATAAATGCGAATAAAACCAAAAATATATTCGTTTGGCCAAATGAAAACGTATCAAATACAATCGCAATATTTTTCATATGATAAACCTAGCATTATATTTTACCGAGACATTTGGCGATTTTTCATATCGAATGAATTTTAAAAACTGCGTATTTTATAAATATGTAGCAAATACAATATAAAAAATGGGTAACCTCGCCTGAAAGTTCAATAGAAAAGAAAATATTCATGAAATGCCATTCATTACTAATCTTTTAAATTCAGATTTACCGGGTACTTATGAATTACTAGTTTGGCTTTAGTACAATGAATTTTTAAGAAGAAATAACGATAAGTAAAATTTCAGCGGAATTTCATTAAAAATATGCAACGCGTAGTTGACCAAATTGCGGGTAAACTGTCAGCGAAGTTTTGTTCTGTTTATTTGTAACTATTTATATTTATATTTGTTTAGTATACACTACCTACACAAAACTTATGACATAACTGATAATTTTAGGCTCAAATGATGCAGTTTTTTAGGTGAAATTGTTTTTCAGGTCACGTTTTCATTTCAACTGCACTTACAAAAGGATACAAAATAAATTAATCTCAATTATCTAACATAAATATTAAACTACTAATGATGGCACACTATAATTTGTTATATAATATATTTTAAAAAATGTATAATTAAAAATTTTTAAGACTCATAATGTATTATTATGCACGGAGACAACCTCACTAATGCATGAAGATTTTTTGCGTCATCGTTTTTCTTCGGAAACCATTAAAATCACAAATTTAAGGAATCATGCAGTACCTATGTCCTCTGATCTTTTAGACCGTGTTTGGAAACAGGCAGTACCGTGCAAGGTCGTTTTAGACTAATTCATTGGAATCAATCATGCGAATACATCCATTATCCTCCAGATTGTATTGTACTTGAGGTTTTTTGTCAATTGAATCAACTCTTTTTGAAGATTACAATTTTTATTAAGAATAGAAAAGACAATGCGTTTCTAAATCATAATATTGTATGATTTTTTTAAATCAAATAAAGCAAATTGTTTCCTAGTTTTTATTACAGATTTTGGTCTTGTGGAATACTGTTTTTACGTACTGTACCTACGTTTAAACCAGAGCATTACCTTTGTACCCATTTAAAGTTGACCCAAATTCAATTCCGAAAGTAATTTCTGGCTAACATCAATAAATGTAAATAAAAACAATAGACTATTTATCTTGACAAAGGAATACATATCCAATACAATCACAGCAAAAACCCTAAAACCAGCATTAAATTTTTAGTGAGATATTTTGCCGTTTGGTTTTCATCAAAACGTTATTATCTGTAAGTAGTCTAAAAAATCTATAAAAAATCTGTAAGAAATACTGAGATATACCAGAAGATACCTGCGAATGATAAAATTTTGAGTTCGAAAATTTCATATTTTGTATGTTCAGTAGAAAACCACAGTTTGAAACCTAAGATAGCACCATTTGTAAAATTCAAAACTCAATGCACTTCAAATCAAAGAAAGTCAAAATTAAAATATGTTTCTCATCGCTTGGGCTTTAGAGTTCACATTTTCGTCGCAAAGACCCCATTTTTAGCCCAAACGATGCGCAAGTAAATTGTCTAGACTTACTTTTAAGGATTTTTTTTAAAATTCTGCTTTAACGAGAAGATATAATCTTATTTATTTTGCGAGGATTCTTAATCATACCCATCGTTGTCAAAACAAAACACCGAGCATAATAAAATTTCCAACATATAAACGGAGATTTAAAAACTAAATGTTGCATAAAAATAGTTTTGGTCACGTTGTGTTAACTTGATAAGTATTAGTAATCAACATGTATGATCCACGGGGAGCTTTTTTTTCATTTCTTTGAAATATTTGGGTCATTTCATTGTCTTCTCAGCAATAAAATGCTACTGTAAATCGAAATGACAATTAGTAAAAATATATCAATATAATTGGAAAAGACAGCGTGTTAGTAGGCATGATACTCACTTATCGTCAGCTAAATCAAAAGACTGATATAGTTACCGATTACAACTTTGAAAAGATGTAGATTTAGTAATACAGGTTCGGAAAGTTGGACAAAAGTTTTCAATTACACTTTCAACAACTTTCGAAACTTTCCTAATTTTGGTATGAAACCGCATAATTATTATGGCTACATAAGGACATTATCATGTCAACCACCTGGCAAAACTATTTGTCGTTTTACTTGCGATTAAACTATAATCAGCACATATCATAATTTTCATGTAACTTCCCAATGCGGAAGCTTTTGCAAGTATAAACGCTCGTCAAACAAAGGAACCGGCATTCATGTGTCATAAATACCAGAAAGGGCACATTACTTTTCGGATTCATGAGTGAGTGGTATAATTACGATACAATTCTAGTTGAGGTTGAAAAAACCATTTGATATTTGCAGAAATTAGCTTTGTATGACTACTCAAACTTTTGGAAAGTATTTGACCTCTCACTATTTATGCATAATTGTAAGCATTTTTCCACGTGTGTAGTTAAGTACTTTCATGTATTAATATCCACTGGATGCAAACACTTAAATTTAGACTGTACTTAAGCTACTATGCCGTTGCAGTTCTCATATAAAGACTTTATTACATGTTTAAAAACCACGTCAAGTCTGAATGAGGAAGCTAATGTATATAAAAACTTATGCAACTTAAACAGACTGTCTGGAATAATGTATCAATTAAATTCAAATAGTTACATCGCATAAAACATTTGCAAAAGTTTGTTAACCCGTGGCAAAAAACGATATCGCAAAAATGGCAGTACGTACAATCGTTTCATTTAACATTTGCAACAATTTGGTTTTATCAATTTCTGAGAAATTGTAAATTTTGATAAATATCCGTCAAGCCGAACAAGTAAGATCCTTAAACAATTGACATCATGGGGAAAGCTATTACCTTTGTTTTAATTCTTACCCCAATTCTCAATAAGTTCACTGTATTCGGACTTGACCCACGTCAAACAAAACCAGTGCACTTGGCTTTACAGAAATTACTTAAGAGCTTGGATCGCAGCTCAGGAAAATTTGAGCTGTATTACCAAAATTTTAATATTGAAGGCTGTGCTACAAATTTTTCCCCTTACACTGCTTGGACAACAAGCAATCCAACAATACCTTATATTATTTCACATAGATACACACAGCCGTTCCGAGTAATTTTTCAAGTTGATAGACTTTTCATAAGTCCCTACTTAAAACTTATGATGCATCCAACAACAATTCTAATCTTCCTGGCAACCTGGGTAGCGGATACAAGTTGGAAATTCGATCCACAAACTTTTCTTCCTCAATACGCACAAAACTTACCAGCCCTGAAAATTATACTTTTTCAGGAACAAATAAACGAAGAGCTAATTATGAAATACGCAGTTATTTGTAATAACTATTGTTCAACTCGGAATGGGATAGAAGATTTTGGCAACCGATTCTTAACAGATATTGAAAATCCATTAATGTTACATAGATCAACCTTCCGAAATTCTAACTTACGAATAATAGACGCAATTGTGTACATGGCTTTTGACGGATATTTTGATGAGTATCGCCATCAACCACTTAAATGTTTAGATCTCCTTTTTAGAGCCTTAAACTCAGTATTTTGTATCTCTGATATCATGTCAGTTATTTTAATGTCTCAAAGCCATAACATGACTCTATATTTGCGGCAGCTTTCCAACTTAAATTCTGTTCCTAATCAAAACAGAGACTTAAGTAGGCAATATTTAATAAATCACATTTCTTTCGGGCATTATGGGAACACTCTGGATAAATTTTATTACATGAAATCGGGACAAACTTTTTCCAAAGTCACTGCAATTCAGCTTGTATTTTGTCTGAAGGATGTAAAATTTCGGAAGAAGAATTCTCAGAAGCTCATTGATTTCTCAACATGGACTGAGTCCTTTCAACTTGACATTTGGCTATGTATTGTTGCAACATTTGGACTGTTTGTGTTTTTGTTTAAGAAAATTGAAGAAAAAGTGAATAAAAATTCTGAGGTTGACATTTTAAGCATGTTTGGCCTTACACTAGGAAGTTTCTGTCCCTCGAATTTAAAACATGCATACCATTTAGTATTGTTCGAGCTTGTGGCAATGTTTACACGATCGTTTTATGAAAACGGGATCTTAAGTGTGTTGACGATACCAGATTCTTTAAACTTGTCGCTTGTCAGTATGATTGAAGATGGATATAAGATTATGCTCCGAAATTATTTCCAAGATCCTAAGATCACTTTTTATTATGACTTTAACCGCAAAAATTTGACAAAGTATTTAAATCAAAGTTTCTATTTAACAGATTATGAGAGTAACAAAACATTAGTGCTTGAAAAGTATTTTGAAATTGCTACTGCGGATACTGGAATTGCAGCTGTGAATATAAAAAATGGCCTAATAAATCAACTTGATACGAATGATTTTGAATGCTTTGTTTTACGAGATTTACTGCAACAACATTTCTCGTTTCTTCAAATGTACACTGTAAATAGATATTGGCTAAAGGAAACATTTTCTAGAATTGTGAGCAGTGGTCTCATGGAGAAATGGGATGATTGGACTTCATTTGCTTTCCGTGTTTATAATGGGCATAGGCTCGTAGATCCCAGTCCAAATGCTGTTATCCCAGGTGATCAAATTGGATTAAGAAGCTTGTTACCGATTCTTTTAGTAGCAGGTGGAGTATGTGCATTTGGGGTCATTTGTTTTGTGATTGAGATAATATTGCGCATTAAAAAGGATAAAATTGTAAACATTACAAATTCTAAGAACGTAAAAGATTGAACCTTTTAAAATTTTGTATGTGAGGTTCCGCCTACATTGTTTTCTCAGGAGTGACAAGAATTGACTGCAGGATTAGTTTTATTAAATCCTACCATGTTGAGCTGTAATGTTTATGAGCATTCTGCTTGAAGTTTTCTATGCTTGCATCCTGCTTGAACATTGGTTATTGTTCACTTAACTAGAATTGCAATAAACCTTAAAAATTTTTAGCCCACTTTTAATTATAAATCTTTCAGGCTCATTGGACTGACCATCGAAAATCATTTTCCTAGTATTATACATATGAATGAATCTATGTAAATGTATTATATTGTATTATATTATATTGAATAAAATTTGAATAATCAATAAATATATAGAAAAAATCAATGCAAAATAAATGTTCATTTTATATGCATTCACATTTCAGGGTTCAACATCTTAGAAAATAGGCTTAAAACAATGCCAACTTTCTCTTTTTTAAACAACAGCAATGATTTTTTATGCGATTATTGCTTTCAAACTGTTCATAAAAAGTTTTGGGATGATGCCAAGGAATGTTTTTACAACTTTACATTACTGAACAAGAGTTAAGTCAGCAATTAACCAAATATTTTTGTATACGTATCAAAATATGCGTACTCTCGATTTTTATTTGTACTTGGCTCTTATGCTTATGCTAGGGCAAATTTTACATGCAGACGACTGCAAAATTGAGCCAGAGTTACTAGAAGAAATGGAAGCAGGATCTACAGCAAACGTGGTTGTT
>JAQIXX010006813.1:0-11713 GCA_034700605.1 Willowsia nigromaculata | reverse complement strand
ACTTTCTTAGGATCATTCTGGGTATTCCGAGATCTTCGTTTATCGCTTGAGCCAGGGGATGACGGAAAAAATCCATCAGTTCATTTTCGAACATTTTTCAATCTTCTTAGTGTCATTATGAAGATCTTGACTCTCAATTCATTCTTAAGAAACAAACAAAAGTATCTAGAAATTTTGGTGCATTTGAGCAATTCTCATAAAATGGATTATCTGTCAGCAGAACAATCTTCAAGAAACGGCATTTCAAGCCCTGCTCCAAAATCAAGATACAACCTCAAGCTCCAACTTTCAAATAATTTTTTAATATCCCTGCTTATCAACTTCATTTATTTGTCTACTGTTACCTTGAGTTCCATCTTTGGAGCTGGATTGGGCATTTCTACAGAATTTACCACGACAGACTGGAGACAACACGTCTTTGATGCTGCAAAATATTCAATATTAATGGAAAATCAGACAATAAGCCCAGATTCGCATTTTGGAAGGAGTATTTCAATTTTGGGGGCGATCGGATATGCTCAGCGGAGACTATTTGGAACATTTTGTGATCTCTTGGTTCTCATGGTAACACTAACACTGTGGTCAACAGTTCGAGAATTTTCTTTGGACTTTAGGGATATTGAGTTTACATTTTTCGAGGGAAATTCTTCACTAAACCGTGTTGGTAGCGGAAGGAGGACTCCTAATTGGAACAAGATTTTAAAGAATTATAACGAAATAAGGAAACTGGCTAAACTAATAAACTCTGTTTTTGGGAATCGTTTTAGTTGCTTTGTGATGGGATTTTCTCTCTATTATTCAACAAGATTTGATGAGATGTTTGTGGATAATGAAGGTGTACTTCAGATTCCTCAAATGATATTGTCTTTACTCTACTTTGTGATTAGTCCTTGTGTAGTATTTTATCTGTCTGCGGATATTTGTCATCAGGTAATTATTTTAACTTTTGGATAAATTCATGTTTTTATTAAAAGTTTTAAAGAATATTTTCTTACAGATGATGTCACTGAAGACTTGGTTATCACATGAGGAGAACAGAAGAGGGCTCAGTTTTGATAAGCTTATTATGCTGACTAGTGAGCTGGATGCGAATGTAGTTTCATTAAAAATGAGCAACACGTTTACTATAAACTACTCTCTTCTTGTTAACGTAAGTTGCATTTTAAAAATAATTAGTGCAACATTGTGTATTTGTAATATTGTGTTTTATTGATTTTTTTATAGCTCGCTAGTTGTGCTGCTACCTACTTCATTTTGTGTGTACAAACGTAAGTGTGAGTGAGGACTGTAAACTGAAATATTAATTTGTTGGTTGGTACATGATGCTCAAATAATGCATCCAATTTTAAAAGCTACGTTAGGTTATCAAATAAAGATAAATTTGTTTTGTAACTTGCTAGAAATAAATTTTAAATGACCATTGTATTGCAACAAATACTAGATGCTGTTCTATGCCAAACCAAACTTTTCATTATGCAAAAACAAGATTATAATAAATGAAGTAGCATACTAAAGTATTAAATATGTAAAATTTTAAATTACGGTGGGCTACAAGAACTTGAAATGGTCTCCTGTGATAATAAGTTATGTTTAGTATTAAAAATGAGGAAATTAATGTGTGAAAATTTGTTGGTTTAAAAAATCTGGCATTAGTTAGTCCCCACGTTTTTGAGACGTGCATCATTAGTATATTTGGTGTTTTAGTTAGTAGCTTAATATACATATTAAACTGTTGGTATATTATATTAATTCCTATATATTTTGAATTCATTTTTCCAATTTAGCTAACTACCGTTTGTAAATTATTGTATTCCTTAACAAAATACTAAATTTCATAAAAATATAAATCATTAAAAAATAGTTCATTAAAATCTCGATGGTTTTACTTCGCAGCAATATTTTCATTGCATTTATGTAAAATTTTGTAACAAGATTAACGCATTAAAACTTAGCAAGTAATTATTGTATATTATCGAATATCAAAGCCAACTAGGCCAGTATGATAGATTACTTAGGGGAAATGATAAACGAATTTTTTAAAAAAGCGTCTTACCAAAACGTTTATTCATAATAAAAGGTTAATATTTTGTGCTTGTGCAATGTATGTTCATGCTAGACTTACACTTAAATGTTTATGGTGTTTAGGATATTTATTTTTATTTAAAAATACTTACAAGCCATTAATATATTATTTCAAGTTGTAAAACAGGCATATGAAAACAAACATTGTTTAGGTATTATGAATCAATCATATTTCAAAACAGTGAGGACTTTTGACTCAACTATTGATGCAATATCTGTTTGATAAGCTTGTGTCAATAATTTTGTATACTAAAGTTGTTCAACTGCTATTAAATTTGAATGATTGCAAAACAGAAAGGTACTACCTCCCTTAGTTAGCACGATACTATCAAATAGTACATGCCTAGAAGTAGTTGAATTGGTCATATTCCATTCCAGGTTACCTAGTCTGGGAGTTAAATTTAAGAATGCTACGACACGGAGACAAGGATCAATGTAAAGTTTAAACCAGAGTGGAGACGGTCATGCTTTTCTAACTTTTTTGGTCTGAAAAAACTGCAACTATATATTATTTGCATGTATTTTATGTTCAGGTCTGTACCTTGTTAGTACAAAGAAATTATAATGGTTAAGGTGATGTTTTCTAGAATTTAACGTACAAATGTGGTCTTATTTAATGTGCTAAATATATACCCTTCTTAAATAATAAACGCCTGTTAAGTTTTAAGAACATATATTATATAGTAAGAGGAAACTGCTTTATCCAATATTCAATATGAATTTTCATTAATAAATAGGATTTACATTTAAGCATAAATAAGGCTACTGTGTCAGTACCAACTGCTCGTAACCCAGCATTGGTGGAGTTAAACTGAAAGGAAAAAGACGTGTGTGAATTTTGAATACCATTCTTGCAGGTTATATTAGTAATATGTGGACACTCTAAGAACAATACATCCCTTTCTTTGCATTGTTCCATTTTCATATAAATAGAATCCTTCATGAAACAGAACACTGCAGTGTTTTGTATTGCAGGGAAAATACTAAAATATGAACGGATTAAAGAAAACCTTTTCTTGAATGCATACCTACATGCACTGAAGAAGCTTTAGCCATATGATCCAACATTCTTGAGATCACGCATACCTTCCTCATCAGTCAAATACCATTGACAATCACTTAAATTAAGATCCAGCATGTTAAGACATTTGTAAAAATCAGAATGAAACAACTATACCCTATTGAACTGCTTCCATAAAAGCTCACTCATTAGCTGGATTTCAGCAGTAAAACTATCTCTGTAATAACTTAAAACACTCAGGATTTGAAACAAAATTTTATTCGTTCAATTCAGTTTGCTTGTAGAAGTGATACTAGAAGTGTGGGAACAAAAGTATTCCCAATTTCTCTAACTAAAACAGTTAAGGACAAACATTTATAAATTTTGTTGGGAACAAAAACCAAAAAGAGATTCACAATGGCTCCAAACCAAAGTGTTGCAGTCAGCCAACGATTTGTTTGTGTGTTTTGCGAATTGAAAGTAGCACGAAAAAATAGCCTTATGAGGCATGGCATATCAGACTGCACATTCGTGAATTTAATTATGGTTGTGATCACTGTGATAAAGTGTTTCCCACCAAAAATGAAAAAGTGTTACATGTACGTCGACACCATACTGGAGACAAACCTTACAGTTGCGAAATTTGCAAAAAGGCTTATCCCACATTTAACACATTGCAACAGCACAAGTCCAGACACACTGATAAAAAGAAGAAGGAATGTCATATTTGTGGCAAAAAAGTTTTTAAACTTGATGCCCACATTGCGACACACAGCAATGTTAAGAACTACGCTTGTCAACTATGTGACAAAAGGTTTAAAAATAAGTCCAACATGCTTAGCCATTTGTCAACTCATACAAACGAAAAACCTTTTAAGTGTAAAGTTTGCCAGAAAGCATTTACGAGTGTCGGGGCCCTCAAATATCACGAAGCAACGCATACAGTACGTGAAAAGACTGTCAAATGTAACATTTGTCAAAAAATGTTTGTTTCTTTAGCTCGCCTCAAACAACATCTTGCGAATCACTCAGATATTAAAAAGTTTCAATGCGAATATTGCGATAAAAAATTTCGTACAAAGACAGCCAAGGAAACACATGAACGAGTGCATACTGGTGAAAGACCATTCAAATGTGATCATTGCCCATCAACATTTAAAGACACAAAAGGACTTAAAAAACACAAACTCGTACATGCCGAAGAGAAGCCTTTCAAATGTGACATATGCGATTCCAGATTTTTGCTGTATAGGGAGTTTAAGTCTCATAACCTCAACGATCATAACATTTCGGCACCAAAAATTTATGATTGCTCACAGTGTCCGAAAAAATATTCCACTAAAGAATGTTTAAAACGTCACGAAATTAGATTCCACTCTGCCGAATCCGCGTCACGCCACAGATGTACAATTTGTCTCAAGAGTTTTTACTTCAAACGGGATTTTACCTCGCATATGGTAACACACTCAACTGAGAGGCCTTACAAGTGCGGCTATTGTGACCAGAATTTTGCTTGGCCCCAAGCACTGAAGAACCATGAAGCAAGAATTCACATGGAAAAGAAGGAAGTTTGCCAAATATGTGGGAAATGCTTTTCAACAAAAAGTGTTCTAAGGGCTCATCATATAAAAACTCATGAGAGGGCCATGTGTCACAGTTGCCTGTTTTGTAATAATTTTTTTGATAGTTTTTTATCGTTGAATGAACACATGCGATCACATACGATGGAGAAGCCAAATTTCTGTCAGCTCTGTGGTGCTGAACGGTCAGCAAAGGGTGGTTTATATGTCCATATGCGCCGTCATACTGGCGAGCGCCCATATGGATGCTCAGATTGTCACAGGAGATACACATCAAAGCATTATCTGCAAATGCATAAATGTGTTGCAAAGATTGGAAATTGATTATTTTCTATTCTCTCATTCAATGCAAATTTATTTAAAAGATTTTGTGTTTGATCTAACTAATGCATCTTTACTTTATAAATTTTTTAAAATCCTGTACATAATGAAGTGTTAATTTGCTTAATGGTGAATTAATTTTATAACAGATTTCTAATTTTCTTAGCTCATTAAGGCTATGTGGGGCTTGAATTTTTTGAGCAATGTTACTTTATAGACAATTGTGTATAAATACAATTTCATAAGCACACTAATCTTAAAAACCTATCTAGCAAATAATTAATTTGTAAAATTTGTCCAAGTAAATATCGGAATAATAATATATAAGACTACAGTGGTAAAAACTACAAATAAAATTTGTGATTTAGACATGATACCAAAATCTATATTTAAGTAGTACATAAAAATTTGTTTGTCAAGTAGGGAATGTGTATGTTTAAGCTAAAGATGTATAAAATTTTTATTATATCCAAATGCTAGTAAATTATAGTTAATTAGTGGAGTAGATATTAGCCATGACAAAAACTTATGACCATGAGTTGATTTGTAGAAGAAAAATCTAAAAAGTTGACAGTTACCGAATAAGACGAAATAAAAATTTTACGAAATTAATGGTACTAATAAACTGTACTCTATACTTTATGCAATAATGAAGAACATTCAATTAAGTTACTAAGACTTCTCTAACTAGGTGCTATTCTTTGGTTATTTCATTTTGAGAAGTTTATTTTAACCACCCATTATTTGAATTACCAAAGGATTTTAAAACTTGAAGTTTGCGTTTGTCAACTGAACATTCTAACCCGAATTGCTTCTGTCATGTCAGATATTGTTCTATTTAAGTAAATTTCCGTAAATTTCCAATTTGACGCCCTCTTCCAATTACTAGCCCCTCCCAAATAGACGCCCCGGCGTCTAATCACTAAAATGTCGACGCATGGTCTTAGACGCCCCTCTAAATTACTAGCCCCCTCCCAAATCGAGGCCCAGTCAATGAATGAACTCTATAGACTATCACATGTACAACAGTGCATATCTGCCCATGTATATTGAACTAACGACACAAATTCACCCTCGTACATAGATTTTTATAATTTTGAATTAATTTTTTGCACACAAATCTATCGTAGGATTGGATTTTCAATGCATTGTATCAAATTAATAAGGGCATAACAAAAATCAAAAGTCCGTGAATGTCTTTAGACGCCCCCTCCAAATACTAGCCCCTTACAAATAGACGCCGGGTTTCTAAGTCCTCTAATGCTCTTAGACGCCCCGGCTTCTAATTGGAAATTTACGGTATTACAATTATAGACTGTATAATCAACTATATATTTTTACTATTGATCCGAACGGGTCACGTTAAATACTAAGATAGTATTTCAACTAAAATCAACAACTAAATATTTAATTAGCCAGAAATGCCATTATCGTAAGCTAATGAAAAAAAATATCATTGTACATTTTGACAGGTCTATGGAGGAAATTATGAGTATTGAAGGCATTTGTAGGAAGTTTTGTGGTGGATAAGATTTAATTTCAAGAGAGAGGTTATTAAAAGCTTGGTTTTGGAGAGTTTTTGAGCATGGGAGATGGTTAAAGAAAATTAACATGAAATTGACAATCGGGTTATGAAAAAATTTAGTAAGGATTGCAATAATCAAATCAGAACACTAACAAGTATTTTGTTAAGAGATGTGCAAGATTAACTGAGAATCGTGAACTGAGCTTTCATCTGTACTAATATAGTTAATGGAATGACTGTTGGCATGGGAGGGAAAACATTATAGTTTTTTATTTATTAACTTTTGTTTTTGTACATCGAAATACAATCACTATTACTACACACCTGAGATTTAAAATGTATTTATTTTTTAAAATAATTATGAATGTTTTATGGCAATAAAAACCACAACCAGAAGAAGCATTTAAAGTACATGATCCTGGGTTTCCATATATTTTCTAAATATTTCATTATTTAAACAGGCATTATGCCAGCGGAAACGGGGTTCTAATTTATTGAAATATGCATTTAAACCTCTTTAACTTCCATAAGTGGCACCACTTCAAAAACTGGTTATAGGTACATCTTACAACAGGAACATCTTGTTAGTCAGCGTGAATGTATAAACCCCAATCATATACGGTAAGTTTCATGTGGATATTAAGAAGACACCATAAGACCTTCCCTTGTAAGATTTTCATGTAAAGCTATGCTCTTTTTAATATAAGTAAGGAAACACCAACCGTTACCATTTACCAAGTATTTGTAGAGTTAAACAAAAAAACCACGTGTGAGATTTTTCTATGTTGTTCAGTCTTGATGTCATTCTCGCAGGTTGTATTATAGTACGGAGACATTCAGAGAAACAAACACAAGAATACATATTGCTTTACTTTTATACGACAAGTATTCCTCATGAAACAACATCCGTCATGCATCTGTGTGCATAAACATAAAAAGCCCAACAGAGTAAGGAATGATTTTGCCTTATTACCTACAGTGTTAAATGCACCAAAAGAATTTCTGGCCATGTATTTCAACTTACAAGTTGCTCATGCTTATCTTTTGTCTTCTTTCACTGATAAAGTATCATTGGAAAATACTCGCATGAAGAAACTCACCCGTTCGTATATATAAAAAGCAAAACCACTAAGCAGTATAGAAATGGATTGATAACACCTGACTCGCTAGCTTTTTTTCAACAATTAAAACAATTTCTGTGAGAACACATATCAAACAAGACTTTAAAAGTCATTCGTAATGCATTCGTTTCGACAAACACATTTTAAAAATTTGGGGAAATAAACATTCCGGAAATCATATAATTCATTTTACTATATGAGAAGTTGTAAGCATGTGTGAAAATATACTTTTCAATAAACCAGAAAGCCAATACAAACTGACAATAATGGCTCCCAATAAAAGTATCGTCATTAAAGAAAAATTTGTTTGTGTGTTTTGTGGAATGCAATTGTCAAGGAATAACGGCCTTAATGCGCACATTAGAAGACACATCGGTGAACTTGAATATTCATGTGATTATTGTGATAAAACATTTTTCTTTAAAACTGCAAAGGTGTACCATGAAAGGCGACACCACACTGGTTATAATCCTTACAGCTGCGAAATTTGCAAAAAGGCTTTCCCTACAATACACGCAATGAAACAGCACAAATCCATACATACAGGTGAAAGGAAGAAGGAATGTCACATCTGTGGCAAAAAAGTTAATAGCCTTAAAAATCATCTTGAGACACACAGCAATGTTAAGAAATATGCTTGTCAAATATGTGACAAAAGATTCAATATTAAATCCAACATGTTTAATCATGTGTTAGTTCATACAAATGAAAAGCCTTACAAATGCAAAATTTGTCAGAAAGCGTTTAAGGCAAGCTATGAACTTAAAAGACACGAGGCAACGCATACCGAGAAGACGGTTAAATGCAATATTTGCCCTAAAATTTTTATTTCCGTAACTCGCCTCAAACAACATCTTGCGAATCATTCAGATGTTAAAAAGTTTCAGTGCCAATATTGCGATAAAAAAATCCGTATAAAACCAAATAAGGAGCGTCATGAACGAGTACATACTGGCGAAAATCTATTCAAATGTGATCGTTGCCCAACAACATATACAAACATGAGATCGCTTAAAAAACACAAATTCGTACATGCCGAGGAGAAGCCATTCAAATGCGACATTTGCGATTCCGAATTTGCGTACTTTAAGGAGCTGAAGTCCCATAAGCTCATGGTACATAACATTACAGCACCAGAACCATATGAGTGCTCACAGTGTCCAAAAAAGTATTCAAATAAAGATGGTTTAAAGCTTCACGCAATTAAAATCCACTCAACCGACTCCGCATTTTCCCACAAATGTACTGTTTGTAATAGGAGTTTTTATACTAAATCTGGACTTACCGCTCACATGAGAACACACTCAACTGAAAAGCTTTTTAAGTGTAGCTACTGTGAACAGCGATTTACGTGGCCCCAGGCAAGAAAGACACACGAGGCAATGATTCATATGGAAAAGAAGGAACTTTGTAAACTTTGTGGGAGATTATTTTCAACAAAAAGTATTCTAAGAGCTCATCATAAAAGCGCTCATGAGAGGGTCAAGTGTCACAGTTGCTTGTTTTGTGATAAAGTTTTTTATACGTTTATACCGTTGGATATGCACATGAGAACACATACGAAGGAGAAGCCACACTTTTGTCAGATTTGTGGTGCTGAACGCCCCAGAAAGACAGGGCTATATGACCATTTGCGCAGCCACATTGGCGAGCGCCCATATGGATGTGCAGATTGTCACAAGAGATACACGACTCATGATAATCTTCAAATGCACAAACGAAAGCAACATGGCCACTGCTAATACTGGAAATAACTATCGTATTCTCTTACATTCCTCAGATAGATGTCATAATTTTTTGTTTACGATAGCATAAAATAAATGTGCTGTAAAAACTAAACGATAATGTTTCTTGTTGTTTTAAAGTAATAAAGTATATAAATGCGTCATTTAAGCCGGCTAGAAACCTTTGAAATTGTGAGTTATATTAATAGCTTTCACATAATATTAAATGTGTGGATCTAGTTTTCAAAATTTGTTGATTTTAGTAATATGCTTTTGGTTCGTCTGCAAGTTTTTATTGCAATGTTTCATGTTTGTTTGAATTATAATATTTTGTTCCTGTTATTTAGTATATTATGCTGATCCTACTAGTGAATAATATTTTGAATACCCTTTTCCGGACATGGAAATTCTTACGGAGCATGGGAGCGGTGCTCTCAGGGATTTGATTTTTAGTATCAAGGATTGTGACCCGTTTTTTTCCTCATCAGGGATTTTTGCTGAAATTTTAGCAAATTTCAGGTTTTTTTGACTCACCAGGGATTTGTTTGGGGTCATCAGGGATTTTGTTTTGGATCAGGGAAGGGTTCCACCAGAGATTTTTCAGGTTGACCAGGGATGGAAACTTCGTGCTCCCGAGCCATTTGTAAGAATTTCCATGTCCGCCTTTTTCATTGTGTTTAATTACTGGCTGCATAAAATTGTTAGTTTATTAAGAGTCTATTATTTAATTTTTAATCTATATTTGTAATACAACTATGAGTATTTGTGTAACTACATTTATTTACAAAAACTTATCTAGCAAGTTATTATGATTCAGTATGTGTTAATGTAAAAGCCAAGTGAGTCACTACTGTGTTGTGTGTAGGATTATAGACATAAGTTGCTATATTGTATATGAATGTCTGATTGAAATATGACATCAAAATATACAGATGTAATATAAAAGGTAAATAAAATATTTTGTGCTTTTGCTGTTGATTTGTGGTGTTTAGAGTAAGTGTTTTCATTGATTAAATATTTACATTTTAATGTTGTACTACAAATATGAATGAAAAAGTATGGTCTAATTTGAATCAATCATGTCCTCATGTACTCACAATGTATTGTACTTACTCTTTCATGTATTGTCAGATAATATTGGATGGTTTCACGGCTATTTTTGTTTCAAAAAGCGCCATGTAATGTGTTGGTAGAGTTAACGCTACAAATATTATGATTGCACATACTACCTTACAAATTTAATGTTCGATTAATCATGATCTACCCTTATTTCCAATCAATTTAAGATTCTACAATTTTTTAAAAATGTTCACGGTGATTGGTTTCTTTAAGATCATTGTGTGCTCCAGTACTCGACATTTTTGGGATAGATTACTGGATTGGAACACAAGTTGTGTCTTTTGTGGTGATGAACTAGCTGTTTGGTTAAGAAGCACATTACGGCAGCATACCTAATTGACTCCACATTGTTTCCGTTACGCTCGCTGCATTTTGTTTTTATTATCTATTTTATCAATCTTGATTCTCTCAATAAGTGCAACAATAGCAACAGAATTAACAATGCAGGTATTCAGCTATCTTCACCTTGACCATTAACTCATCTACTTTAATTTCATGTAGCAGCTGCATCCATAAATACGTTCTTTTCATAATTGTTAATCATAATCTTTACATGATTGTTAACGATCAGTTCATTGACCGAAATTAAAATGACCACATGTGCATGTACTTTTTACGAGTGTGAGATTATGACTGGAGAATTTTTGATTCGTTATAGTTCTCATGAAAGGGGTTATCAATTGTTAGAATCAATGACTGACGTATAATTTGTAATTAGTTGCAAGAATGAAGAAAGACGTAAACAATTCCAAGCTTTTTTCTCATTAATTAGCAAAATATTTTTGGGTCAACTCATTTTGATTATATGCTATGCACACCATCAAAATAAGTATTTTTATTGCACATTCTCATGGGCAAAATTGATGTATGCAAAAGGATTCCAGGAAATACTACAATCTACGTATTAGAATTGCCTAAGGCGATCAAAGAAACCAGCTTGGTTAGAGTAGTTTTAGGTATTCCAATAAATTGTTTGATTGATTACATTGGAATGTAGAGTACAAAAAAATTTTGTTTATAAGCTTGGAAGAAAAATTGGAGTGGTATCAGTTGCAGTTCACAAGTCAATGCAGTTACAAGAATTAAGAGTTGAATAGTCTGAAAAACTTCCAAGCTACAAAAATGGCAAAGTTTTTAGCTCTCGTTGCTTTGGCGTCTACCGCCTCCGCAATCAGTTCTATCGGTTATGGAGGAGGGATCGGAAGGGGGATTGGAGGAGGAATTGGGGGGATTGGTGGAGG
>JAQIXX010006812.1:0-11714 GCA_034700605.1 Willowsia nigromaculata | reverse complement strand
TTCCCTTACGGGATATTTTCATGTAAAATAGGGACAAAACCATGAACCATAGATGTACACAAATTACATGCCATTTATGTCTACTAATATACACCTCTTGTCATATCATGATGATGCTATAGTTGTAATGAATGTAACAAGCACGCACGTGCTCAATCAGACGGCAACTTGATCTCATACTTTATACCTCTTCCCTTTCCTTCCTTTCTTGCTGCGAATGCTCTTCTTGAAAAACTAAAAATGACTGAAAACTACGTGAAAAAGGAGCATCATTTGGATTTAGGCACTACAGCAAGTTTCTTCACGTCACGTTCTTCTTTCTTGATACATTGACATTGCTTTACCAGAGGAAGGACAGGATGATATTTAGAATAGGTACCTATTAGCATGTTTGTGTGGTCATGAAGTGCACGAAGATATTTTTTGTCTTCAGCTTTTTTTAAAACTCTAAACAACTAGACTCTAATGAGCGTAATAATATGTGCGTAGAGTGATGTATTCTAGAGCAAAATTTGTTTCCTTCTGTGAAATGAAGACATGTCTTCTATGCAATTACATAAAATCTAAAGTACTTAAGATTATCAAAATCTCTTATGCGTGAATTCTATCCAATCCGCTGCAACGAATAAAAAATACAAAGATGAAATGGCGTAGTACGAATATGCTTGTTGTTATCCCTCAGCCTCGTTTAGAGAGTCACGTCTTTATAATTTTACTTGAATCAAAAGCTCAAACTTCTATTTGAAATGTAGTGTGCTTTATAGCTGGATGATATAGCCTATTTATATAGTATTTATATTTATAGATATACCTGTACATATTTCTGGTGCAATACTTGAAAGGCAAATAGTGAGTTTAGTTTTAATCAAAGGTCATTAATACTACCCATTGCCTCGGTAAAAAACACAAGAGGTTTGGGTTAAGAAAAATACAATTAAGAATTGTATCAACATTTGAGTTCACGTCCCTACGTCCTTTTGATTCATTTATAGTGATTGACATGACAGCATGTGTGTGGAATTTTTCATCCATTAATACATACATACCCTTTTAAAATTGCTTTCCTTTCTTCTTTTCAGTAGTAACAGACAAGGCTAACTAGCAATGAGAACCGTTGTGTTTTTGTATCAAACGACTGTCACTGGTGAGCTGTTGAGTTTGCCTGCCAGGTACAGTCGGAGATGTCCCCTGTAAATGATCCAACAGCAATAAAGACAACATATTTGCCTCTGCAGTATTGAAGGGAATTAATTGGCTTCATACACACAGTTCTATAATGGTTGTATCTACCAGAATATTTCCTTATACTTAATAGCCATAATCACTCCCATTAGTAATTAACCTCAGAAAACAGTTGTTTTTATCTGATAACAATAACTCATAATAAAAGGCCATTTTTCTCTACATAAATGCAAAAATAACCTGTGCTTTACAAACTTTTTTTGGGGCCAGGTTGTGTATCGATCATGACGAAAGAAAGTCACAATAGAGCATTGTTATAACTAGCTACATGAATCAGACGTATCGTACCCTCGCTTCATACAAGAATCAAGTACTATTTTAACAAACCAAACAAGGAAATGCGACACAAGCATAAAATTTCTTGCTTCAGAATCAGAACTACAAGTTCTACTCCAGTCTAAAGAGAAGTAGACGGTAGAAGTTGAATGAAGTGGTTTTTATTTGCTTTTACTTCCCTCAGCACTAACCAACCAGATTGATCTGGGAGTGGGCTTGTGAGTGTTGTCCTTATCAAATTTCAGCAGTGAGCCCCCAGCCAAGAGGCAAGCATTTTGATATATGTCTACTCTAATAAAGCGTATATACCACCGAAGAGAGAAGAGTGTGCGTGTGTGCATGTTAAACATCTCGCTATTCTACTCCACACCCTGCAAGTGAAAATCTTAAAAGAGTAGTGGTAGAAGTTGTAGAGGTAGCAATAATAGCATTTCCAAAACTAGGATCACACCAGCAACCCAACAAGGAAACAATCTCATAGCTCACCATTCAAAGAATCTCAGGCTGCCAGACAGAGAGACGTAGGGAGATTCAATGAAACAAGAGAAGTGATCCCCAAAACTTGTTTTCCCGTTCGCCGTCCTTTGCGGCATTATGTACTACAGACTTATATTGTTCTCGTAGCTGAACTTTCCTTCCATTACATAAATGCAAACAAATATAGAGACTACTTTTCATCCTGCATCAGCCAATGACCAAGTTTATTCGTATCCATGATGAATATTTAACACATCAATATTTGTACAAGGTAGACAATGAAGACCGTTTAGACCGTATAGGAAGCACTTGAGTAAAAACTTATTCAATTATAGAGATTATTATTAGGCACATGAGAAAACCAACTAGCGTGTGTATAGTAACTCGTACAGTAGAAAACCATTGTATTTGCCCTATGAAAGTAGCAAAAAGAAACAGCATAATAATCTAATGTAGATCAATAATATATTACCTTCATGTTATGTCTGATGCTCAATTATATCTCTAATCCCTTGAAATGATGATGTGTGCATTTTTATACTTCTATGCCCCTTCAAGCTCGTAGTAAAACAGTTTTAAAGTAAGCAAAATAATTCTTAAAGTCAACTGAGCAAAATGTGGTAGGTTTTCCCGTGACAAATTCATCGTATTACCAGTATTGGTGTATCAACTTTCTTCCACTGCACAGAGATTATTGTAGAATATCTATTTTATTGCATATAAAAAAGGGAGTGATATAAAAGGTCATGCACGGCTTACACACACTCTCTACGCTAGTTTTGTGGCGCAGATGCAAATACTCACATTCCCTAATCAATTGACTATTGACTAAACAGATATAGATAAAGCTGTTGTGTGAGTGTTGTTAGTATATTTGTTGTATGTCCCCTCGTTTAAAAAATGTACCGCAGTAGAAAAGTAAGCGTCTGCATCACAGCATGATTGCAGGGAGTTATCACTGCCAGAACTTTTGGGGGCTTTAAAACTCTTCCAGTTATCATAAAAATTCGTATTTGGCCTTCCAAACATTAAAAAAAGGTACAAGCAGCCAGAGTTTCTTGCCAGACAAAAATGGAGCAAATATGGAGGTACCTGTGTGTGCACACATAGTATTAGCATACTCCGTCCGTTTTTCCAAATATGCTCAATTTGGATTCATGTTTGGTGAATTGTTGCAACGCTTTCACCAGTAAACGCTTATTCTGATCGTGAGTACACATGTAGTTTTGCTTTCTATTATTTGAAAATGAGAAGTCTGTATACCACAGGCAAATAATATGTGCAGGTTCATAATTGATACTGCAGTGAACATGGGAAACTTGAGAGATGATGGAAAAGTATCCTACTTTCCCCTCATTTCGTGCTACATGCACAAAAGAAACACTCAATAATAATGCTTGTAATACTCTAGCACGTATACAAGGCTTGTGTATATTGGGGCCTCTCAAATGTATGGGCTACTGTAAAACAATATTTTATGTAACACGTTAAATGAGTGAGAAGGCACCTCCAAATTAAGCAAACAGGGAGGATGAACGCAACATGCATCATGAATCATGAATGAGACAGGGGACCGGTACCAGTCAATCGATCAGCCTTACAGCCTGCTCAGGTATGTCTGTGATTCTAAATTTTCATTACGCTGATCACGATGAAGAAAGCAAATGAACTTTCATGTCCCCATCTGCCATACAAACACTACTCGCATGCATATTCCACGTATGACATTTTATAATTTCAAATATAATCAAATTTCTGTCCAAGACGTATAATTCTTAGAAGTACAAGAAGTTTGGAATATTAAGCAGGATTTAGTAGTCTGTAGCAAAGGTTTTACTTGGCTTTTAAAAATGTAAGCAGTGAAAATTGGTGTTGGTGGTGAACCAGAGAATATAAACGCCAGTGTAAAAAGCTAGTGTAAAGCACAATGAAACTGACTTTATAACGTGACGGTGGTGTGAGCGGCGATGTAGACTGGACGTTTGAATGAGCAATAACAAAAAAAGGTTGTGAAGGTGGGTTCCCTACCTGCTTTATGAGAAAAATATATATTAATGAAGTAACATATATTTAGAGAACCTTATATCTACCTATATAACAACAAACCCTTATATAACTTGCACATATTATATTTACATTGTATACACAAGTAAAAAAAAACAACAGCAGCACCTTTTCCGAAAGGTGTGTGTTTTGAAGTGGGTTGCCATGGTGGGTCTCCAGACGAGTGAGTCCAAGAGTTTTGGCAGTTAAATGGAGACGAATGGCTTTGTCGCGTGCTTGTTCTAGTGTATATACATATACAACACACCGCGCAAACATTCATTTTCCCAAATGATTATAAATATAGAATAGCATACAATATTCGTTTCATACAAGTAAACATATAAGATTATATTGTTATTTCTTCGAATCGAAATCGTCTAGCCTCTGCCTCTCGACTATACACAGCTTTTCGCTTGGGCTGAACCATTGTAATATAAGGTGATTTGTACGATTATTTAGGTAAAAGATAATATGCAAATCGGTCTCTCCCAACGAAACTACCAGGTAGGACGACTTCTATAGAAAACAAACTTTTAGTGGCCGGTCGTCGCCGTCATTTACCTTTGAATTTTTACCTTCTTTCCCCAATCCATAGCTTTCTCTCTGTCACTTTTATTTTTCTTACTTTAAAGTAGGGAGAGAAAGGTGGAAAAGTTTTTTTTTTCTTTTGCTTTTCTCGCGCCATTGCTGACATTGCACGTTCATATACTCCTCCTATGCACACTGTTAAAAGGCGTATTGTACGTGTAATGGCTTTGGACACATAATACACAAATTACTCTTCCTGACTGCAGTATTAAATTTTGAAAGGAACGACGTTCGTTGGGAAAATGATGTGAGGGAAATGGTACAACTCTAGCACGACGCGTAGGTTACAATTAATCGATTCGGTACAGTTTACATAGTTTTTCATGTGGCCATTGCAATAAAAATACTACTGTTCCGCTTCAGGTTAACTTTTATGCTCAAGTCAAGACTGCACGATATATTGAGGGGAAAATCTTTTCTTTCTTCTCTACACACACACAACTATAGAGCTTATCATGTAGCGTATAATAATATTATAGTGAGTAAAATTTTGATAGAGTACACACCCAGAAATTTTCGCTTTTCTTGCTAGAATTGAAACGTACACGAGAGATTACAGAGGAAACTCCATTTGCCGCAGTATCAGTGAACCAGGAGAAGAAAAAAACTGTGTTGGAGAAACTCTTGTGCTATAGCAAGTGAAAGGAAGCTCTACTCGGCAGCTCTAAAGGAATTTTCTATTGCCATGTTATATGTCAATGTCATTTAACACCGTGGCCGTCATACCACGTTTAAAGCTGTACCCTTCCCAAAATTGTCACCATGAAAGGAAATATGAAAAGCAAACATTACACTTTATACGCTTTCCACCCAGTTTATTGCTTCCCAGTCTTTTCACAATGAAAAGAAGCACGCATTGAAAAAGGGAATATTAAAGTTTCGAAGAAACGCCAAATGTTAAAACAGATCCCCACCCGACATGCTAATTTGTTAAGTATTTCGTATAAAAGAAACCCAAGGAAATCTTGACGCATTGTGTTATAACTTGGTGTGCATTAATAATTTTTCAGCAGTCTCTGGTTTTAAAGGTGTTCCTCTCTGTCATTAAACGACTGTTGTTTCTTTTCTTCTTGGATTCCTTCACCTTCCTTTTCCTTTCCTAGGCTATGTCATCAGTCACTATATTTAGTCACCACCACCAGCCCCATGGTAGGCAGGCAGGTGAAGCGAACGAGAGCGACAGTGCAAAGAATTCTAGCGAAACTGGAAATCGTCAGTCATCATTATTGTCATTCTGCATAAATACATGGTTAGTAGGGAAACGGTGAGAGAAGAATAGATTTATGGGCTATGCATGCCTACTTGAAAAAATACAAAAAACAGTTTCTTGATGAGCAAACAGACGTATACGCATATTATATTGCAGTGTAGGTATAAAAAGTAAATGACACAATTCCATTTCTTGCAGCTACCACAATATGTACATCAGAGAAGAATACTGCTGCTACCAACTTATGTGCCTATAAGTAGGTAGGAATTTATAGAGATAATATGGAACACTTGTGCAATGCAAATACATGCATACAAAGTAGTTCTGAATTATAGATGTAGTGCAAACAAATCGAGTAATTTTCATTGTCAAGTCGTAGTTCGCCTACAAGCCATACTTGAACGTGCACCAACCGTCTGCACATCCTTATTCCAGTGTACATATATTTATTGCCTCTCGTGCTGTTATATTTATTCTTGTTCGTGGAAGAAAATGATTTTTTAAACGCAAATTTCCAATAAGTTGGCAACACAATACAAGCTTTTAATAATGCTCCAAGCATGCATAATTCAGCTAACCAATTCTTTAATAACTGTCCAAAAACGGCATTCCCAAGTTTCAACAGCAGTCGATGAATGACACCTTACTTGCTGGCTTTCAAAATTCTTACAACAGCAACTCCGCATAATAGAATAATAGGTTGAGAGGGAAGAATAAGAAAAATATCCATTTTTAGTGGAGCGAGAAAGAGAGACACCTCATTTTAAAGTAGCATTGCTAATAAATACTAAGCGGAACATAAAGCGAGAAATAATAATGTTGATGATAACCTGTATTATGAATGAGGTTCATTCCTCAAAAGTTAGTACAACTGGTTTCACAGGTCGTTGCGTAACAATAAAAGGAATGAAAAGGCCTCCCTTCATTTTTACCTTACAAAATATTCTTAGTACGGACGCAAACTCCTCATTTCAAATGAAATCCACATACATGTCACTCGAACCTCAATACGAGAAAATATTGTGGTGTGTGTGTGTGTGTGTGCAGAGTGTGTAATCTTACGTATACACAACCGAGCGCATGTACACATGCCAAGCTGCTGTTTTTACTGGAGTTAACATCCGGACAAGAATACCAGTTATTAGTCTCTTCTCCAGCGAAAACTCTGACTTTGAAGGAAGTAGCTCATTAATCTAGCATTTGTATGCTTCACATTATTGCTTGGTTGCCTTTGTGTATTATTCTAATATCAAGTCTACGACACGTTACATTATTATTATGCATACATGCACGATCCACCTAATATACCTTCTCCACAGTCTACTCCCATTTTTACTGGGCATATGAAGCATTTTGAATGATGATGGAATGAAAAGAGAGGAACAAAAAGGTGCTCAAAATATTCCTCACAGAAAAGCCAAAACTTATTCGAACACCAAAAGCAACTCCTTATGTTGACGATGTGGTGTGATAAAAAAAAGGAAAAACCGTTTCCATTTCTCAAGAGAAAGAGGGTACATGTATAATATTAATTTTGAAACACAAAAAAAAATGTTGTATGTGTTTGGTTTTCAGTTATCAACACCACTACCTGCCGCCAATTTTTAGCTTGTGAAGTATAAAGAAGAGAAAAGGAAAACGTACGAAAAGTACAGTGTTCCGGAAAAAAGTTATTGCTAGTCATACTACTGTTTTGGCGACACGCATCATTACACCTTTCTTTCTCCATTTTGATGTCTGATGTACCGTATATGCATGTGCAAGCATGAATGCCGGTTTGTATGAAAACAGATTGTGAGTTGCTGAGTTATAATAATGGTTATTTTCATGAGAAAATGCAGCTTTATTACAGTTGATAACATTACCTACAAGTATTGGTGAGAGTTGTTTGTCTGTCCGTTCCAATAATTTTTGTCCACTCAGATTAAACTACAAATTACTATGTGCGTATTTCAGTTTAAAATAATACACATGTCTTACGATTCATAAGCTAATAACACAATCCACCCAATAATTCAAGCCTCAATGTGTCAGTCTGTCAGTGTTTGACTATCTTTTGCGATATAAACAGTGTTCTTTTGTCCATTCGATTTTATCGTAAAGTTAATTTTTATTTCTATATTATAGCGTCACATTGACTTGTAGTAACTTTCTGCTACATGACTGAACCTGCTTTAAGGTGATGTTTTATGAAAATGGCAAGAAAAAGCTTGATACCAATATTGATCTTGTGTGTGTGGGTTTTCATTCCTTTCCCATAAAAACCCCTCGTTGTCGTCTCCACCATCATCGGTTCTGTCGGGTAATTGTATCCTGTACAGGTTATTTTTACGCCTACTAGAGTAATGTTTATTGACAACAGAATGGTAGCAGTAGTGGTTGTGGTGGTGACAATGATGACAGTCGTAGACGCAATAACAGTTTTTGGTCTACTTCCAAATGAATGGTAAAGAAAATTCACACCATAAAATCAACCCTTTCTGGTTTGACTTTAGCAAATTTATTTTTAAGAATTTTTGTGCTTTTTTAAATCTCCAAGTGAAAAATTTAGCTCTGTAGACATTTATAAAACTAGCAATTACAAAATGTAATTGCCAGGATGAACGTAGTAGAACAAATTTGAAATTATATGATACATTACCTGTTTTACCAATATTAATTCCAAATAGCCTGAAGACTTTCAATTTGAGTAACATTGTACAAAGGATAATCTTATTCGTGAACTGGCAGATAAACCCTCATAAGCTGTAGATTATAAGCTGTGATTACAATATTATTATTCTAAATATTTTAGTAAGGCTAATTCAAAGTGCATGTACGTACAACACGTGTAAGAATGATGAAATGGCGATAATAAGATTATTCGTCCGAGCTTCTCTATGTGCTTTAATACTCTACAACTCAGAATAAAGTTGTAAAAGAGCGGTAGCATTAATGCTGCATATGTACGTATAGTGGGGTGTATGAATATAAAATTATTATTAAGCGCTAACTTTCCTTCTGAAAGGCTGAGGTTACTTTTAAACGTTTCTATAAAACCCTTGTCTGTGTAGCCATTAACCATAAGAGTAATGTTTTATCATGATATTTTCCCCTTTAGTTGAGGACAGATACTTTGGCATTTAATTTCTTTTACATGGATGGTAAAGCAAACTAAATTGCCAAGTCAGACAGCGAAAAACGCATATTAGGCAGTCTAAAAGATCAAATGGAGCCAAAATTTACTTGTAGCAATATTCTTCGTTTTTTCTGTCATGGTTTCTTGAACCAAGAAAAGAAAGGAAGTGAGGGGGAGGGTTCATGGTTCCAAGTGGTTGATGGTGAAAATATGCATGCACGTATGGACATGTTATGTTGGCGCAAAAGGATTACCAGCTTGCAGCAGCATCGCGTGGCACTCAAACATTTATTAGCCAGGATTCTGCACTTGCACCACTCTCTCTACTCAGAACTTATTACACATAGATTTCAATTAATAGCAGAATATATATTTTATGTTGAGAGCAACCCAACGGAAAAAAAACTCTGGAAAAGACTTGCTGTTACTCTTATTTCTCCTGCTTTGCTACTTTTCATGTTGTTATGGCAGGAGTTTGAGGAGGAGGAGGAGAAGGAAGCGGACGAAAGGAATAAGGAGAAGAAACTGTTCAGGTGCTTTTTTGGTGGTGGCATGGTGGCGGTGGTACAACGACCACGGACAGCGCAGTAAAAATCAAGCACAGGAAGAAGGAGAGAAACTGGCTGAGAGGAAAAAGAGAGGGTTCGAGGCTGAGTTGTTACAAAAGTTGCTCTTTCACCTTCCTTCTTCAAAATATGGGCAGATAATATCATGCATTTCATTCATATATTACTGTTCCGTGTGTACATAAATTCCTTTTGTAGGTACGTAAATGTATGAGCTTTCAGGAGGGATACACGTTTCGGGGTTTTAGTTTCACTCTGGCTTGGACACAGCAGTGCTATGCAAGCGCCTAATGGTGGTAACCCGTGTACAATGTGGGAATAATAATAGCATGCTGAATTTTGTTTCATTTTGATAAATTATAAGTGTACCAAATGGGCTAGATGGAAAGTTTAAAAGGAGAATTGGAGAGATGACAATCGAGATGATGACGGTGGTTGCGGCTGCTCTTATAGAGGTTGACGGTGGTATTATCAGAAATTATGGTTTGTTGTGCTGCAGCAGCTCAGAAAATGAAATAAAAGAGCAGGAGCGTTTTCAGTTTAGAGAAATGTAACATAAAAAGCTTCTATATCTACTCGTCTAGCTCACCACCACTATAAAATTGAAACTTGAGGAAAAACACAAACATATTCAGGAAAGTGTTCCACGTAGAAAATATAGTGCCTACTTGCTCTGTCTCTACAAAAAGTAGGAAAAGAGCTCTGCAGACAATACTATTGCTTAATGTTGAAGCAACGTTTATTTCATACAGAAAAACGCTCTTCTCACTCCACAAGCCTCATGTACAAGGAGGGTGGGGTAGACCAGGTAAAATTAATGTGTGGCTAGAGAGAGGAAGTCAGGGGAACGAGAACGAGCAGTGGAAATAATAATAACAACAGTAATAATAGTAAAGCCAGGAGAGAGTGAGTGTGGGGATAGTTGAGCTCGAAAACCAAGAAGTATGAGAAGAGAGAAAAAATGAGGTTCTTTAAAATTTAAGAACAAGCAATCCTACTACCTGCAATAACGAAAAGCATTGTAGCAGCCGGCTGGAGTTGAGAATAAAGGAGTTTAAAGGCTTAGAAAGTACTTGTATGCAAGTAGCGCAGTACCAGCCTTGGACAAAAAAAACTACGAAAAAAGCTAGTAAATTGTTAAATGAACGGTGTTCTTGTATGGAACCATCATCATCGTCAAACGCATATCCCACACATCCCAACCAGCCAGCAGTCCAAATACACACGCATAAAAATGCTGTTTGAAGCCAATCTAAAACTGTAAATAAAATAAGCAACTTGCAAGCAAGAATCGAAGGTGTAGTCTGTCCATACCAAAACCCTTTGTTGACTTCTTGTCATCATCATCAATTTACTATTATAACTTTCGTTTGTTCATGGATGTGACTTATTGCGGATGCGTTGAAAGAGAAATGAGCTCCCGCTAGAGAGAAGGGGAATAAAGGTGAAAAGCTGCTTTTCTGGCCTTCTCTCACAACATCTACCCTTTTCTTGTTTATCTGCTATTGTTTACAAAGCCAATAAAGAGTATTTTGTAGAATATACAGTGTTTTTTTTCTAATACTTATTTGGCCCTGTTTTCATTACAATTTAAAACAGCGCAAGTTCTGAAATTCGTTCAATAATTTAGTTTTGCAGTGTCTCTTGTTGGCGAGATTATACTCTCTTTAAAAAGGAGCCGCTGCAAAATTGACTATTTTTTAGTCTGAAACCACTAAAAACTGAGAATAGATGTACTTTGAGATAATCCATAGGTATATAATGTACATTTCCTTTCTGCCATTATTTTTTCTTAAAATCTCATAAAAGTACAACAGGGGAGCTTATATCAAACTAGCCAATTACTTTGTACAACACAAGGAGTTAAAGGAGAGCATTGTACAGGAAAGGAAAAGAGTTAAATTTTCTACGATTCTCCTCCAGTTAAGTACTTTCAGACGAGTAATCTATCTTACATCGTATGAGAATAATGCAAATAGGTATAAAAAGCGGAATGCCCAACAGCCATGTATTAAAAAACTGGCTCCTTTTCCCTCCAGAGAGAAGAGAACGGACAGAGACAGAGAGAGAGTTTCTGATGAATGAATATGATAAACATCAAAATATTAATTAACCAGCAGAGGTATTCTGTTGATTTTTGCTTACGGTAAGAAAGTGTAAGCATAAGTTTGTGCTTAAGACAAAGGTAAGT
>JAQIXX010006811.1:0-11715 GCA_034700605.1 Willowsia nigromaculata | reverse complement strand
TCTGTTGTTCTATAGCCCGCTCAAGAAGAAGTATCCTTTTTTTGAGAAGATCAATTTCTTGAAAAGCGACCTCCAACTTTTCTTCTGCTGAAGGCTCCTTCTTTCCTGAGCCGGTAGCATAACTTCAATAATAAACATATTTTAATTATTTGAGATTTAATTTTATAATCTGTAGGAGCATCCATATTAAAAATTAAAATTACAACAAAAACACTTACGATTTGGTTGAATTGTTCTTCCAGATTTTATTCCAGTACTTCCCCATTGTATTCGCAAAGCAGGTCTCAAACTCGGAGCAAATCAGTTTATGTGTGGTATACAGTATGTGGGCTAAAAGTTTATATTAGGCGAACGATATGTCCAATGTCGCCTTATCTTTGCTTGTTTGCATTTCGTACTGTTTATATGGTGCTCAGGAAATGATAATATTGCAGGCGACACATTGACCTGCTGAAGTGGGTTACGTGTGATAAGTTGAAAAAACAATTGTTATACATGATGTCATCCCAAAAACTGGGAAGTCCTGGTTGTCACAGTGATGTTCATATGATATTTGCCACAGTTTATGCGTAATTATATTAATAACAACCAGTTTACATAAGTGTCATAATAATGCATCGTGACTTTTAGCATGTAGTACTTCCAGGAACTCTTCTATCTTCCGTTAAAGCAGCGTCTGTTCGTAAATTTTCATCTATCATTCCTGCAGCCAATGAATTTGTTTGAAAATGTCAGTTGTGTTACTTGTTGATCATCATGTGTATTTGCAATATATTATGTTCATACAGAATAATTAAGAACGGTTATGGAAATTTTTAAATTATTTTGTAATCTTAGAAAGCTTTCTTATGTATATTAATTTCAATTTGAAGTAGCAAGATTTTTTCTATGATTCATACACACTATATCTGTCTTATTGCAAATGTGCTGTTTTCCTTGATTGCATGAGACTCATTAATTTTTGCATAGTAATTGAAATAGGACTGTGAGCATAACATAATAGGTTAATGATGGAAACTATGATGACTGAGGAAACGATCGACAGTCCTTTCATGCGGTACGATAAAAAAAATTCTCCAAAATATTTGTTTCTACGTAATCTTGGCAATAACAAAGATTTTGAAGTATTATTTCATGCAACCTTCATAACAAAGTAAAATCTGAGCTATTAGGCGTTTTATTTCAAGAGCTTGCCAAAGAATTTTCACATGGATGATTCAACCATGTGGTTCTTTACTACCACAGGTTTCACCTTGCTCACAAATTTTGCTTGATTGACGTCTCCTACGTATTCGACATACCATTTGTGTGATATAATTTAAAATTCACTTTAAAATACTTGGTACAAAAACCAGGAAATAAGAAATTCATTGTCACATCAGTACTTTCAGAATATTTCCAGATCGTCCTCAGTTAAAATTTAACTGTGAATACAAAAAGAATTCTCGTATTTTCATAATCGCCACTCGCTTATTGTTTGCTGCTCCATTTCTTTTCCAAAAACTCACCGACACATTTTGGATCCCCCGTCCGATATCATTCGATACTACCGAGAAGTGCTAGAAACTTGTTGTGAATCGATGGAAGTTGTTTCCATTCTAATTCATGGCCTTCTTCATCATTCCTGTAATCGGCGATGGATCAATCATTGTCCAAAGTTTTAAACGCGTCATACTGAAAGATTTATCCGTCAGTATACCTGTCCTTTGCATATTCATCTCGGCTTCCTCTCATTTTTTGTTTGGGGGTTCAATATTCCTCTGATCATTCACAGGAAACAAATTGTGGCGCATCAAAACGCACTTTTAGACTGCCAACTTTCTCTGCGTCCGTCAAATGCAAAAAAGAAAGTGAAGGTGAAAGAAAGCAAACCAGTCCATAAACGAGACTCATTAAAAGAAATGATCAAAGGCGTGACAACTACTTTCTTTTTTTTTTACATAATTCTATAAAAATTTGACTAATTTTACTGCACTTAATTTTTCAGATATAAAGTTTCTAATTGCTGCTTTAGAGACGGACAAATTTGGAATATTTCTAAACCTACTGGTTTTCTACTTTTACCTTCTTGGGTTCTCCCCTCCAATAGTTGGCATCATATTCAATTTTGATCCCGTATTATATTTGCTAAGGGATCTCAAACTGCATGAATATTTACCCTCGTTCGCTTTCTGAATTCTGAGATATATGATTTGCACAATCTATGTGCAAGAAAATGTCCGAACAGCAGGTTTAGTTATAATCGGGGCTTCAATTTCTTATGTGGTTACAAATGTGCTAATTGTGATCCTTTGAAGTCGGCCGGTTTCTCAAGACACTTTAGGAATGTACCTGCATCTTCGCGTAATTCATAAAAATGAATAAGACAGGTTAAAGTTCTTGGTTTTGGTTTTGCTCTTTACTGGGTTTGGTTTATGTATTGTGTTCAATTGCTTTACAATTGTTGGGTGGCGAGCATTTCCTCTTTCTTTTTATAAAGCCTGTATGCCAATCGCGTTACTGGTACATTTTCTCATTCATGTAACGATACCATTGTGTGCTGAAAGTTTTGAAACGAGCGCAAATACAATTAATTAGGTATAAGTGGGTAAGTTACCTGGGATTTGGTAGGGAGAAAAACATCTAGAGAAAAACAGCAGAAAAAACGGAGAGATAGATGGCTAACGGGATGAAAGCTTGTGGAGAGCTAAGTGGGCGCCGCCACGCACTTTCTGGCACCTTTAAAAAATTCGTGTGACCGTTTACCTCACCATTCGGGCAATTTAACGATTGCATCTGATTCTCCGCATCAAAATCTACGTATTCATGTGTCTTTTTCCCTAAATTTAGAGTTTCCGCTGAAACACATTCCTCGTGAGTATTAGGATTTTTATAAGTTCCTTCTGATTACACGTAAAATTTATTTTCCATAGGGAATTTCAAAAGAACAAAGCTACAGAAGTCTTTCCTCAGAATATTTCAACAATTTCCATAATTTCAAACTTTATATTTAGGCTATCCTTCATTATGCAGGCATGCCAGACAGAAAGAATCATAGGTCACAAGATGATGTAAGAGTTGGTAATGATTTTTGTAATAAGAATTTCGTTGTAAATGTAGAAAATATACAGTGTATTATCCCCAACAGCCAAATGCCGAATGGAGAGATATGTTTTGGAAAATCCTTCTATCTCCAAATGTTATCCCGGTGGATACCAACTCCGTGGTAAAGGCACCAGCAAATAGGGAAAGCGATGGTGGAAGTGGCAAAAAGTACAGTTTCCTACAAAACAAAGAGCCATTGAAAATTTCTGTTTATAAACCAGAAACCCCTGAAGTCCATGAAGACGTTAGTATATTTTGTTAATGCAGGTTGAAAATTATAACAAGAAATGATTGAAATACATATACGTTACTACTATTTTAATTTTTACAGGACTAGTATAAGCTGGAGAATGACATCAGGGGACTTTCGCTTATCATCAATGTGTTGGACTTTGATCATCTTGGCTCTCGACTTGGATCAAAAATCGACTCTGAGTACATGGAAAATTTATGGCGTGGGATGAGCTACCAAGTTTTCCTATGTGAGGGATATTTTACTGCCACTGGCGTCCAGAATGTAGTAGAAAAGTGCATTAAAAAGTTTGAAAAACAGCTGACAAAACAGTCATGCGTTGTATTCATCGGCACTCATGGAGAAGAAGGAAAATTACTTTTTTCTGATGGAAGTGAACTCAATCTTTTTGATGAGTTCGTTTTTAAGTTTACTGAGTCACAACTTTTGGAAGGGAAACCTAAAATATTTATCTTACAAGCTTGTCAGGGATCTTTTCTTGATGACTACGTGGTTCCACGATCATCAGGAATGAAAAACACAATTGTCTGCTATCCCGCTTTAACTGGTGACTTGGCTAATCGTGATATTCTATTGGGGTCATGGTACATTTACACATTGACCGAAGTGTTCATGCAGCAGACATCCAAGATGGAAATAAAAGAAATGCTTGAACTGGAAATATTGATTATACAGGTTTTCTCAACATCGCCCATATTTTTTCTAAATAAAAATTTATTTCAGGTCAACCGTAAAATGCTTCATGGAATTTGTGGGTTGTAATGAACAAGTGGCATGCTACAGGGACTTAAAGCTCTTAAAGCTGTTAACTAGTCGATGAGTCGTCGAGTCCGGAATATATAATCCTTGTAAATTTTAAGATTTTCCGGTCAAAGCCGGGATGAGCACTGACTTTTATGTGAGGTATGCCTCACCTCAAATCCAAATACAAAACCATATTGAAATGGAAGAGGAAAAGGCATAAAAGTTGTGCACAACTTTTATGCGAACTCAATGTATAGCGTATGGTTTTGTTGATTCTTACATTTTTGGGGCGATTTTATATTAAAAACTAATTCAAAGGGCAAATCATTTACGCAGGCTTGTTTCAGTACCAGTAATTTAGCATCTGCAATATATCTTGTGACTATAAGAAAATTTTGCTAAGATTAGAAAAAAAATATGAAAATAATGTGACAAATGTGAAGTAAAAATAGTATTATGTAATCTAAAAACTCATTGTGCATGAAGTTTATCGTATGTGAATCAGTCTCCAGAATCCATTACTCAGCAAACGACACTGTTTGCATTTTGTGAAATGTATGGCTGGCAAATAAATATGCCCAGATAAAATATTATGATACACATGAGGATAAACAATTAAATAACAAAACTAATGCTATTTCCAAACAAACTCATTGGCTGCAGGAATGAGCGATCAAAAATTACGTGCTTTAACGTACAAACAGAAGATAAACAAAGTTTCAGGAAAGACTGCTAAAAATCATGATTCATTATTAAGACACTTAGGTAAACTGGTCGTTATTAATATAACTACATATAAACCGCCACGTGAATATCATAATACCGTGTTAACCTGGGCTTTCCTCATTTTTGGCGTGACATCATGTGTAACAAAAACTGTTTTCCAACTTTTCACAGATAACCCACTTTAACCGGTCATTGTGTCGTCTGTATTGATGTTTCCTGAACCCAATTAAAACAGTGAGAAATGTAAATAAAAAAGATAAGACGCAACCCTTTACATAGCATCCCATGATCATATAAACAACTAGCTTACATAGTGAACACCACAGATAAAATTATTCGCTCCAAGCTTAAGACCTGCTTTCCAAACACGATGGGGAAATACTGGAATAAGATCTGGAAGAAAAACTCATGATGGTTGACCAAATTGTCAGTTTCCTGAACGGAATTCAAATTTTTATGCGATATGACATTTAGTTATGACAAGGTAATACGTGGAGTCTCAGATAGTCTTGAAAAACCGGATTTTACGTGTAAAAGTTGTTCTAGTTACGCGGATGGTCCAGGAAAGAAGGAGCCTTCAACAGAGGAAAAGTTGGAGATCGCATTTCAAGAAATTGATCTTCTCAAGAAACGACTCCTTCTACTTGAACGCTCTATCGAACAACAACTCATTAATCCGCCTTCGTCTTCGTCCACAAATAATCACTCATATTTTACTGGCCCAGCAGCTTCCTACTATTCCACAAAAAGTCTGCCCCGATATCTTCACCATATTATAACACCGTCAGGTTCCCCACAGGATAAATCTCAAACTGATGGAAGTCCAGTGGTCGTCATTTCTGCGAAAAAAGGACCCTCAGTTAAAGCGTCTGTTAAACGTCATCGGAACCTGGTGGAAAATAATCTCTTCTAAGCTTAAAAATAATGCATTTGTTATAAATTTGCATTTAAATCACTTTTAAATTTTTATTGGATAGCCTTTCGTATTGTTTTAATTTCCAGTTGGGTTAAAGGATTTTTTTCTTGTCTAAATGTTGGTTTTACATGTACGCTTCAAGAATTAAATATATAAACTAACATTACCTTAGGGACTTCAAATGCTTAAATCACTAATATCCTTTCAAATTTCGATTTAAGTTTATATTTTTTATCAGGTGCTTCAAGCAGCAAAAATATGTTCTAGATTCATGGTTATGTTCCTTGCTTAAGAAATTTTGTACTGCAGCTTATACACTGTTCTAAAACCTAAGAAAATTGCATGAATGAGACAACATCTTTGCAATAATTAGAATAATAAATTTTGGATTCACACTGATTAAAGATTTTTACACTGCATTTTAATACATTTAAAAAACCGAAATGACCTAAAACATAAGTTGCGCAAATTCAGATCATGATTGTTTTCATATCTTCATTATGGAAATTTTCATTTTGGAATGCTGTCAAAAGTCCATAGAAGCTGGATGACTATCCCAGATGCGCTTCTTATAAAACATTGAATCTCCAAAACTTTTGAAGTCATAAACACTGTGAAGCCTAATGTTCAAATTACAAATTTTTTTGGAAAACCATTGGATCACCAACAGTTCAGTTTCTGTGTTCTCTGAAACCCATATCTAAGGAATTACCTACAAAGGATGGTTTTTGGGAATGCGTAAAAATATTGAGTTAACTCGTGGAAACAAGTAGCATCCAAATATGTAGCTTATTGAGTATATATAAACGGCAAATGCAAAATCGTCATAATTTGCATTATACGTTATAAAACAGGAAAATGAGTTTTATGTTATCTGTTTTAAACAAATATTTATACGACTGTGTTTTTTGTGCAAGACTGTTGACTAGCTCGACAACGGTAATTCGCCTATTGCTTCGGAAGGAACAATAGGAAAGGGTACGGCCCTTTGAGTGTACAATGTCGACAACCTAACCAACCAAGCATTGTTTTTCAGGTTTCTAGTCAAAGGACCAGATAAATTCACCCAAAGAAAATATTCAAACTAGTTCGCAGAGCAAAGTCTCGCGTTTAGAAAAATAAATCAAAACTTACGTTTATCAATGCAAAACTAGAGTAATGTTAACTGTGCATGCCAAAGCAAAGTATGTAATGTATGTAACTTCAGTATCTTACCAAGGCAATATTAATTGTGTGTTGATCAGTATCGTAATCGGATGTTTGAATAAAAAATATGTTATCTTTGTTAATGTGCTGCATTGGTGTAGTAAGTGGCTTGCCTTAACACTCTGTATAGCAGAACTTTGAATAGGGGCAAAGAGGATGGGCAGACATCTTCATATTTAAAAATTCGGCTAGCTCCTTATTACTTTTCTAACAACACTGATGTTGGAGGCTTAGTGTGCTTAACTAAAAAGTGGATGTGCAAGACCTTCGTATTATACAGTACGGTCGGCGTGGTTCACTGAACTATTTAAATCTATATTTTTTAAAAAATAGACGAGATTAGTTGTCGAGATAGTGAACACTCGGTGTAGTCCAGTTTACCTCCCATATGACCCCTCTGTTGATAAGGAGTTCGAGAAGGTTAACAATTTTCATGAAATTTTCCTGCGTCCTGTCCTGCTTGTCCACATCTTTAGTAATAAAAAAAGCGGAGAGCAAGAGCAGCCAAGTGTCAAGAAGATGCCGCCAAGTGAAGAATTGATTCCCGATTCTTGTTACCCAGGATCCATTTTACTCCAATTTGGAACTCGATTTTGTCAGTCAGTAATTATGATGACAATTAGCATCAATTGATTGTAAACCGCTGCCAACTACTGTATGTACTTAAACTGGGGTTTGAAACTGCCAAATATCAAGGGAACACCATTGCAACTCAAATCAAATACGAACTGATAGTTACTCAACGTGTAATTTACTTCAATCTAATCAGAAAACATCTCTATCACTTATTTACTCATTAAACGTATTTTGCTGACTTTTAAGTAATATTTTTAAAAATCTACCGCAACAACGATAAAATAACTTTGGCCTGATTGAATGTTAGCTTGCCATAAAAAGAGAAGTGTCTTGTCCAAGAGTAAGGAACTAACAGCGCAGATTTCCTTTCTGAGACTTTTATTTATAGTTTTTACTTGAGTTGACTAGAACTGACGCTATGATCACAAGAACCAATCGAAGGTTTCGTTATTCGTACCAATAAAAATTTGACAGCAGTTTCACTCATACCATAACAAATATAAGGGTAATACAAGTAGTTTAATTTTATAGAACGACATCAATTTGAATAAGTTCATAACTTACAATTCACAAAGTGTATGCTACGCCTCCGCTCCCTAAAACCATCCACTTTTGCTCACTGTGAAATTTAACAGTAGCAGTTATTAGTAACGAGTCATGCCAATATTTCTTGTAAGCTGCTCATACTTACTATGAGTTGAGTAAATTGAGCATGTATAGAAACTTATGGTGAAATTTTTACCTTCAGAAACCCTGCCGGGTAAAGAATTATAATTTATGAGCAGCAGTTATTATAGTGGATTGAGCAGTGTATGACTCATATCATTCACTGCTCGATCCAATTTTATCATAGATACTTACACAACTGATAATACTGGATCGAGCAGTTCATGGAAGATAGCATACATGGCTCGATCCGTTTTTATAATTGCTTCTTATAAAATATATTATATTCAGCTCTTTAAAGCTAAAAACGTTTTATTAGAGGCTACGCAAATACTCGAACCAGAAAGGTGCATGCATTAAGGAAGCAACACATCACCTCCGCATAAAATTATAGTCTAACAACAATTCTAAGTGGCTAGAATTAATTTTTTAAAGCTTTTTGTCAATACATCCGCATGTTGCATAAATCAAGATTTTCAAGATCAGGAATCAAGATCAGGAAGACAAAAAAAAACCCACTTATTTGGTTGCACGTTGCTTTTAGCATAATATTTATGTATACATGCCTCATATTCACAAACACTGTTTAAACTTATCTTTGTCGGCTTATTTGATGAATCCTTGGATAAAGAAGTAAATCCGTTTTTAATAATAATTTCCATATATATATACATGATCGCAATAGAATAATCACATATATTTTATACATGTCAGAAATAAAATTATAAATATCGGTATAATTGTCATTTTCTTAAAACCAATAATTTTTAGCTAAACGTGAAAAGGAGATGCTAATATAATCCGGAAAGAAAGGAAATTACGTAAGCAACTGCGACCAAACCATTATCCCTTACTAATGTTGAAAGAAAATCCAATATTTTTGTGGGCAGCTCACACTCGATGACCTTTGAGTAAGCTGAGCATGCATAAAAAGCTATACTGAAATTGTTACGTTGACAAATCCTGCATAACAAATACGAATAATTTATGAGTGGTCAATTAAAATGGAAGATGGAGCCGTGTGTATATTTTCCAATGCTGGATAAATTTTAGCATGCCATGCATGTTAATTGAAAGTGACACATTCTGTGTCATACCTGCAAACTTCTTAGCCAATAAAATAAAATGAATGTAAAATGCCGATGTAAAATATCATTTATCATAACTTCAGCCATTTATTTTTGGCGAAAATTTTATAACACAACTACTTGTCATTTAACACGTCAATCAATTGTCTTGGAATACTTCTCATTTTGTTTAGTGCCAAAATGATACTTTAAATGTCGATGGTGAGGTAAACAAGTCTGGCTGGAGCCTTTTTAGAATTTTTTTTAAATTTTAAATTTGAATTTAGTTTTGAAAAGCAAGGAATTATTTTGAATCAAAATATTAATTTTAGCTTTTGATTTGACGTATTCACATAAATGTCACATATCCTTAATATTCATTTCAGACGTCAATCATACACCATAGATAATTACAAAATTTGACAAATGAAAGCACTCCAAAATATTGAAACCGGCAAGCCTAAATGAATTATTAAAGCTAAAGTTTTGGATAACGCAACATCCACATTCCAAACGTCAGTCAAAATATTGGTTATAAATCTACCCTTTCCAACGGTCATAATATTTATTTTTAGATACTTTTCGCAGCCACTGGCGCAGCCAGCCTACCGGCCAGGGGGGAGGGGGCCAGCAGGTCGAAGCGAGTTAGGAAACTTGTTTTTAAATCTTTCGATTTATTTGTACAGTTTTTAAAAACCTGCTAGTTTTTTCATTTATTATATAATTAAGCCAAATATTTAATTCATTTGAAAATTTTGAAAAATTAAAAGAAAAGAATTGAGTTTTGTGTAATTTGAAAGGAATTTTTAAAGTTTAAAGGAAATTTTGAAAGAGTTTTAAAAGGTTTAATGGAATTTTTAAATAAATTTGAAAGCTTTAGGGCAATTTGGAAAGAATTTTGAAAGCTTTCGGGGAACTTTGAAAAAATTTCGAAAGTTTAAGGGGAATTTTGGAAGGAATTTTGACAGTTTTAAGTAATTTTAAAGGAGTGTTATATGTCTTAAGGAAATTTTGTAAGCCTCAAACAAATTTTGAAGGAAATTTCAAAGTTTTAAGGAAATTTTGAAGGAGTATTGAAAACATCAGGCAAATTTTGAAGGAATTTCGAAAGCTCAAAGCAATTTTTGATGAAATTCTAAAAGTTTTACGCAAATTTAGAAGGAATTTTTAAAGGTTTAAAGAAATTTAGAAGGAATTTTGAAAGCTTTGGGCAAAGTTTGTAAGTTTCAAAAGAATTTTTCGAATATTAGTCAAGAAATGTCGTGGAAAAACAGTAAGTAATAAGGGCTACCACTACGCTTGTAGAAAAATGGCGTTTATGCTTTTAAGCCGCTTAAAGATGATATAAATTGAGAACATTTGAAAATTATCCATATGTGACTGAAATGAGCAACCAAAACCAATATTTGATAAATTTGCAAACAAAATTTAGAAAAAATTGAATCTAAGACAAAACTTGACGCATTTTTCACAAAAGTTTAGAAAAAATGGCTTGGTTAATTGTTTCGGGATTAGAGCACATTTTCTTCCCAAACTCCAAGAGGGGGGGTCATGGCCCCTTTGGCCACCCCCTCCCAGCGCTGATGATCGTAGCGTTGCCAATATAAACGGATTACAAGAGATATGCCTCTTCTAGTTTTGGAAAATTACTTGTAGCGTAAACATTACATTTGCATACTTACAACTTGAAAGCAGGAACAAAAAACTACTCAATCTACTTAATCAAAAATATACGTCATTTCAAGTTGTAATCACCCTTTGTAAATTTACTTTGCTGAGAATGACAACAAAAGTGGAGCTTTCTGCAGAGCCTTTGGCGCTACGATACGCAAGAGAATGCATGAGACTTTACCACACCATATTTACTGAATTCTGTGGTAAAACTCCGTTAGAGTTGAAACACAACACTTTCGTTCTTGAGTCGACATCGATTACCAATGCGTTTTCCATTCCAGCGAGTCTTATTCGTTGGGTTCTTTTGCAGATAGTCTGCGTCGCAATTTACGGAATATGTGGTGGAGCTTGGTATGTGCTTTGCTCACCTGCTCCATTAGATAGACGGGGCACAATACTTGCAGTAACCACTATTTCAATTACAATGGCTGGTGTAGCATTCCGCATGCTTGCAATGGCAAAAGAAATCGAAGGCGGGTACAATGCGCTACTGGAGTTTCAAAGCAACATGATTAGACGTAAGTGTAAATAATTAGTTGTATTCAGAAAAGGCTTGTGTAAAATTTACTTTCCTCTACGTAGATTTAATTTGATTTACAACTTCCCATCATAGTTTACCCATATCATTGGAATCAAATCGAAAACGAGATGAAAAACAGCATAAAATTCACAGGACGATTTCTCTATTTTGGAGTAATCGTTTGGGCTTACTCCACATTCAACGCAATGGTTGGAATAATATTCAATATTGATCTGGGCTACGAAGTCCTTGGAAATGTGGCCCTAAAATATGATACAATATA
>JAQIXX010006810.1:0-11717 GCA_034700605.1 Willowsia nigromaculata | reverse complement strand
GCCTGCTTTGCAGGATCCCATGATGCTGCCTGTGCTCCCTGAGATCCTAAGGGTCCTGCAGCTAAAACGGGTGGTTCATGATGGTGGTGCTGAGAATGGTCAACAGAATCGGCAGATCCTTCATTTAGTGAACGGCTTTTTTGATCAACTTCTTCAGATTTTTCTTCGCTGTTTCCCCAACCCCAACCACTATCGTCGTCGTCATCATCGTCACCAAAAAATCCAGCGGCTGCGCGTGCCGGCGTACTCAACAAAGTGGAGCATACTATGATGCCCATTAATAGGACGAAAAGTCCCGAATATTTTTTAGGAAATGGTGACATGTTTTCAAAATTGTCTAAATTCCTTCCAGAAGTACACTACTAACTAAAATTTAACAATTTTTTTCAGGAGAGCTTAAAATACTTATAACTGTTGGCTCATGTAGAAACGCCGTGGCAAATGGCTGCTTAAATACATTAAATATGGTATAAAGACAACTTGCAAGCATTATTCGCTTTAAACACTCTTATTCATAAAGAGTACAAATGTCGGCTCAGACTCATTCAAAACACTTATCAGTTAAATCAGCAAGCATGCAAACATAAATCATTGTACATATATGCAGAGGTGTCTGATGAAGTGAATAATGAAAATTCCTTTGAAACAAGAACAATTCATTGATGACTTGTTTTTACCAAAATGAGTTGGCCCTAGCCTGCATGTTTTCAGCGATTTATAAATGATCCAACAAGCATAAAGTATCATTAGTGAAAATACAATGCTCGTGTTATCATTGGCACCATTTTGTACATTCGGATTAGATTGAGTAATCACTCGCTTATCAGCGCTGGAACATACAGGAACACTAGCATTTACAAAGAAGGCGTATATGCGTGAGACATGCGATTGCGTATACCTTCTTATATTCATGATTACCTCATTGCCGATAAAAACTAACCGTATTATAAACTGTAAGTTGGACTTGTGACCATGAAACTACATATACTATTTGTCATATTCATTTCTCATTTTTAACAATTCATAGGTAATATCCCCACAACACTTTGTTAACTGCCAAATTTACGAAAATTGTCAGAAGTAGGTAGAAAAATACACAAGGTACATTTCTGATCAAATATGCAGAGAAAATTTGACTCAATTTGCAGTTACGTAAAGGTGTTTTTTATGAATTTTGTGCAGCAATGTTGCTCAATTCCCCCAAATATATATTATGCAACGAGAACAAACGAGAACTCTCAAGTTGAGTAGAGCGATGATAAACCCTGCATGTTTGATGAGGAAAATGTAATTCGGATTTATTCATGAAGCATTGTAAAATTGTAATTACTAGTGACAAGAATATAAGGTGCGGCGGCACTGCGCTTAGTGATTTCATTGAGCAAGTGCTTCCTGGTGACTGATTTGTGCATGCAAGAGATAAAAAAAGTTGTTGGTTTCTTACCTTGATGCTCCACAAGTTGTAATAAAGATGATGGGATTGATGTATTGAGTTTGTCAAAGGTTGAAATGAAGTGTTGGGGTAAAACGAGACTGGAAACTGAAATTTCAAAAAACTAAAGATAAATTGGGAACACGAACAAATAATTATTTCAGTGGGGAAACTTTAGTTTTGCTCACTAGAAGATTAACAACAGAAGTAGAAGACAACTGAAAAGAAGCAGGCAAACTACGAACACAAAAGTTTGTCACAGTTGGGGTATATATAGTCGAGAGAAAAGCTGCAATTTTCTCTAAGACTTCAAGAAATGTAGAAATGGATAGAGAAAGTAAGAAAACCACGTCATCACGTCATCTTTATCCCCTTTTACTAATAAGCAAGCTACAATTTTAGCACAAGCAAGCAGATCCTGTGCTCTAGATTTTATTGTTAAAACATAATCATCATAACTTCCATCCCTCGTTCACGCCTTCATTATCCTCATTTGTTTCATGATTTGCTTTGGCTCCAATCTCCAGCAGCGTCGACAAAGGCCAATTCACTTAATTCATTAAAGGGTTAATTGTTTCCCGCAGTATGATAACAAACTGACGATGACATGAATATCTACGAGGCATCAAGATGAATTTTTTTCTACATGTGTCTCTTTACATTGATAAGTGGTTTTCATGACTGTCACCCCCACCCACGTTATTTCAGCATCTATTTCAGTAAAAAAATTGAATAACAATGAAACACACATATGCCATGGACAAGCACTATCTTTACTTCATGCAATCAGAATCAACGCAAAGTTATTTACCATGTAATTTGAGCGACGATGATGGTGTCAGCTCTAGCTGACAGGTTGTCAATGAATTGAATGTTCAAGAAGCAAGCATCCTCTTTATTCAATTAATTAGCTCTTTATTTCAATCATAAAGATGTAATTAATAAAGAAAGAAAGTAATTCGGCATCATATATACTAAATGAAACTTCTTAATTATGCCAATCTTTTTACTCGATAACTATCCCACTTTAGTCTTATAATATGGTAAACTCTTGATAAAACAGACATGATTCATGTAACAATAACGCCATAAATGTTAGAAACTTTCAGACAAGAGGAAGTGTTTAGTTTGTGCTTATATTTGTGTAAAAGGAAAAGAGAAGCAATTCACCGAATCTACATTATAGGGTGCGTTTATCTATCTTAGTCATCTTAGTTTTGAAATTGCTTGAATGGCTGTAGAATAATATGCAACATGTAATATGTATGACTGACTGACGCATGTTGGTTGATTTGAACTTTCTCTGGCATATACAAGAGGTTTGCCACAGCAGTGGATCTTCACTGTGAACAAAAGCCTGTAATGATCTCCCAAAGAGAAGGAAATTCCAAGTGACGCGTGACAGACCAACAAAAGTCCTTCCCAAAGAAAGTGGGCACACTCTACAATTATGTTCCCGGCAGTGCACGGAATGACGAAAGCATTGGTAAGCATTATGTACATATTCCTATTTGTTAGCATGCATTTATTTGCGAATCAAAGAAGGTTATGAAAACGGAGTTGATGGACGTCAGACTGTTTGAACAAAATCAAAAGACTATTATTAATTAATGAATAAGAACAGTGGTAACACTATCCCACAACCGATTTCTATATTTAGGCGAACTCTTATATAATGGATAAAGACAATCTGGCAATTTCTTTCAATTCGTCTTGACAAGTTAAATTACATAAATAATTTTACGCAATCGCATATACAGTTCAACTTATAAAATTTACTAAAAATACATGAGCAACTCTTGTCTCATTCATGAATACTTCCTATCATTGGTGAATTTTGTCTTGGCAAAAATACAAATTAGTGTGACTTGACTCATCATATCTTCCATATTTAGGTCAGATAGTTTTGCTTGGTTCAGATATGGAGGTTACTGTAGTTCACAAAAGTAATTATTCATTATTCTTAAAAAATTCTTAAAAATACGAATTGATTTACCCCACGGATGTAATTCAGATAGAACATATTCTATTCCAAGGAACACAGGGGGATATCATCTACCAAGTTTCCAAGTCAGCATGGGCTGCGCCATCAAGTTAAGCAAAGATAAAACACAACCATAGCTTTCCAGCAACAACTTCCCCTTCACACTGTGGTGCTTGCAGTAGCCGTAGCAAAGCAGCAGCTGCTACAATGCAAACAAAACGTTTGAATATGTTACCCATCGACAACTGGCTTATCTTATTAAGAAGCGGTTTATGTGTATCCATCTCTAATTTAGGTTATCATGTTGTAGCCCAGCACATCATACATCGTGTACAATTAAACATCCTTGGTTATGATCAGTGACAAGTTATGCATGATTATTTAATGATTAAAATATTATATTTTAAACTTGTGTATGAGTTTATGAGTGCAGAAACATTTTATGTGTGTACGCAAACCGTAACTACGACTTTTTACCAGCAATCTTGGTAAATTCATTCTACATCGCAGCATAGAATTGAATCTTAATTAATGGGTTTATTTATGTTGCTTAGATTGTTGTCCAGGACTAATGACTGAAATGATTGCAGGAATATTATGCATTGTCGGTTTTTATTGATTTTCAAAATTTTAATCATCATACGATGCTTTTTAATATTATTTGACTTGTCTCAAACTTCGGCAGGAGTATGAGGAAAAAATTCAGTTACTGCACTTATTTTCGGTGTGATCTCCCTATCTACCGTGCAGTGAATTTTTTGATGACAAATATGATTAAGACGATAGTTGAAATGATGTACTACGATCTGCACTTTCAAATTTCCAATCTATTTGGAATAACTTTTTGAACGTGCATCGCAAGAGAAAGTACGTAGCCGAGGAAAATGCACGTTGCACAATGACAGAAAAGTGATCATCCTACAATAAATGGTACCCACATTATATTATAAGAAATGCAGTTGTACATATTATATTTACACTCGACTCCTCTAGCTCTAACGACAATGACGAAAAGACGGGATGGAGAAAGGAAGAATAGGAGACAAGTCATAAGTTACAACCTCCGATCATACGACTCTCACGGGAGACTCAAAACAAATGATAAATGACCCAAAGTACATACATCTGCTTCTTTCTCTTTTGCTCTCGTTTTCCTTCCTTCTGTTGGATTTGGAGGCTTCTCAATCCGCCTGAAAAGACAGCAGCAAACAACAGTCAAAAGCACCACGTAGGTATTATAGTAGTATATTATGATGATGGTGATGATGATCACGATGATAGCGACGAAGGCTGGAAAAAGAAAGCACATAAACTTTCTTCAGAAACGCGACTCATTTCATACTATTTGTTCTTCCTTCACACGCACAAAAGCAATCTTTTTTGGTTTTCTGGATTATGCTGCTTCTTGCTAAACAATACGTGAATTATGTACATGGTAGTAAAAGGCATCTCTGATGTGGCAGCGCATAAGAAAAAACTACAAAAACACGGCATTTTATTTTATTTACTAGTAAAAAAATGTCATGTAAGGTTCATGATAGCTGGAGAATAAAGAGAAAAAACATTAGCATTATAGCATGTGTGTGTAGCAGAACGAGAAACTAAAATGAAACCTTTATGATATGTCGCATGAAATATTTTGAGATGACTTTTCCCCGGTAGCAGAGGCAGTAGTATGTGTGGAAGTAGAACATAACAATAAGTAGGGATGTACATACAATGCACGAGCTTATATTTTGTGATATGAAATAATGAAATGTAATGTGTAAATGCACTTCAATGTCTACAATGTAATAGAGTAGAATAGGAAACATAAACTGGGAGAAACGAGAACTTTGACTGTTGTCTTGATATATTGCTAGCAAGATGTCATCTTCATCATCATTCAATGACTTTTTCAGCAAGTATACAAGCTTCACGTGAGTTTGTTTTTATTTCAAGTACAAAATCTTAAACCACAGGCAGCATTTTTGTTGTTCCTTTTTTGTTTTTTAGTTGACTTTAAGCAGTAATACGAGGATACACTCCATAAAATCTAAAAGAGCATAAAATTTTATCGGGGTGAGTTCATCATGGATAGTTTAGGGATGTTCACCCCACAAACTGACATATAGACCGAGGCTGCGTTGTTGTACAGGTATTCAAAAATTTGAATTAGAAGATGAAGGAATTTGCACATGTTTCATAATAATACCATCTTATCATGGATGAGAATCTTCGAACAGTGGGGCATTGTGAGCAGTCAAAATCTCATTTTGTACAACTCCAGAGAAATTTGAGGGTTGCAAATGCAAAGTCAATTTTTTAAATTGACTTGTTTGCACTTTTTGGACATCAAAGTATGTTTTGGAAAGGTGTATTTAGTATACTGCATTCGATTGTAGTATGCATACGCATACATGAAATGACTTTGATACTACCGTTGACGATTACTGGATTTTTGCAGCCTTTTCCGGTGGAGAAGTAATAAGCTGCTTATAATGACAAGTTAAAGTGTATGTGATGCAATCTGTAAGTTGACTATTACTACAGCCATTTTTATTGTGCTATCACATTATACTCTTTGTCTTTCCAAAGCAAATTAAACGGTATATTCTGGATAAACGGCACTGCTTTCGTTATTTTCATTTTATGCAGGAACAGAAAAGCGCTAGCTTGTGTATCTAGTGGCTAGGCAAGCATGGTGTATGGTTATTTCATGTTGTGTGCGAGTTTATCTGGATAACGGAAATATTCCTGTGGGAAATTTCTCCGGTTTGTTCGCTCACTTGTTATAATACTTTGTTGTCCTGTGCGATGCGTTATGTGCTCTATGTACTGCTAGCCAACGTGAATTGCATTTCCAGGGAAAGAGCTTACTGGTGTAGATGTATAGGCCATTATAGAAAGCAAAAATGTTTTATACAGAGACTCATAGTACCAACTGTAATACTGAAACAAAATAATGAAAAAGCCAAGAGAATTCTGCGCTAAAAACAAAAATTTACTGCCTTTAATTTGGAACCATGCAAGTATTGCAAGTCTTAGACGGAGTATTTTGATGCAGATTATACTGTTGTGAACTCGAATTTTGCACCCCGAATTTATAACAAGTGCTATCCAATTTCGCTAATCGTAAATAAATTTTTCAAATACTGTTTTCGTAATCGTTACTCACATATGGATTATAAATAATACCTTGCTCCATACGTGTTTCTATTCCACTAACATCATTTGAGACATATTATGAAGTTACATAGATAATCGTGGGAAAGATTTTCATTTATCGCACTCGAATTGAACGAAAAGTATTACCCATAGACAATTTGCTTGCAACATTTTAGATGTTATTTTTATTCGAGTAAAATAAGTGCACTTAATTACTCAAATATGCAGAAAAGTAAACAACAATGCAATTCGGAAAGAAAGAGGGTTAAATACTTACCCGTACCCTCAACAATTCCTATCTTTAGTCTTTACCACTACTAAAATCTCAGGCAACTGTAGTATTGTCGTCATTTAAAACGCAAAAAAAAACATTTTAAAAGCAAAAATGGCAACTAACAAAACAAGAAACTAAAGCATCAGCAGATCCACAAATGATTTCGGGAAAATGGGCGCATGTTGCATGTAATACGCCTAAATGACCCTGTTTCAATCCTTTCGACACGGTTTGGCTCATTTTTCATCTTTGTTTATCCTGTTTGGTTTGGAAAGTGACAATGGGCTGGATCACCAGCAATAAAAAGGTGAATGCTTTGCTTTGTTACGCAAGAAGTACAATTATAAGGTTCCCAGCATCTACGCGTGTACACTACATCTATGAAGAATATAATAGCCAGTGATGACTGAAATGGATTCTGGAGGATGAGTGAGCAAAAATGAATTAATGGGAGATTATGATTAGACATGGGTGTTTATCCGGTTCAACGATCCGTTCCACTTCTCCACATTCAATCAGTAGAAGCATCATTATCATCTTCAGCACCAACAAAACGGAATAAATAAATGAAAAGTATACAAAACAAATACAACATTGCATAAAAACCGGACGGATGTGGCTTATAATCAGTAGTAGAAGCGTATATTCCGGGAACAGAGAAGAGGTTGCATGAAAGGGCAGGCGTTGTGGCGGTATGCATCATGTTGTGCGTAAGGGTGCAAGTAAACAAATCTAAACAGTGTACGGGCACACGCAAGTCACCCTCTACATTTTATATAAAGTAGTAACCTAAAAAAAAAGATTCGTTGAGATATTTTTGACCTACCCCTCCTCTCGTTATATGCATACATAATAGGTAAGTTACAATAATAAAATGTGTATAATATGCATCAGTGTTTGTATAAAAGAAATTGGATTGAATACTGCATTCGATAGTTATTATGACAAAAATACACACTTTGAGAAAACAGTGGCAAATGTAGAGATGAGAATCACAAAGATGATACGTAATAATGATTCAGGCGCTTGCTTACAAAAATCATTTTTATTGTAACTTTGTGCTTAGGTTATGAAAAATTGCAAATAAACAAGATTACTAGTAAAATGTACATTCAAGTTAGATCAAAGCGTCTCAGTTGAAGCATAGATTTTCATAGTTGTTTGCAAATGCATTTATATTTATTTGTTACGAAGAAATGTAGGGAGATGAACTCGGAGGGTTGGGGTGAATATGAATCTAGTGAGACTTGTATGAGAGAATAGTTAAGGACACGTGGACTCCACACGACCTTAGCCCACTGGGCCACTTGCCCGGAATAGGGTTATGAGATATGGGGATTGTGAGGCAGTATATTTTTTTCTTGCACTCATATTTTTTCAGTCTTCATTTTTTGAATTTATATGGTTCAGGCATTGTTTATTTGCATTCACATTCACTCAAATATAAAGACACTAGACGGATTTTATTTTAATGTGTATTGCGTGATCTTTTGTGCCTTTCTCAAAGAAGCACATTTGAAATATTTTTGTTTACTAACATAAAGCAATTTATAAAAGTAATTATCTAACGTTCCACAATGTGGTCCGACATCGCCAATTGCATTTTCTTAACAATAAATTTCAAGATCCACTTGGATTAATTCCAATTGTTTCTGGAAATAGCTTTCCTTGAAATAAATTAGTAGCATTTATAAAGCCTTGTCGACATCCACTAATATTAAAGCAGTTGTTAAATCCACATTAAACCGAAATTATACAAGAAGGATTGTACATTTTGTGGTAAACTCCTGTTTATCTTCAAATAAAATAGAACCCTCATATCATGAGCGCATGGAAGTACACAAAAGTCTTTCCTTGAAAACATATTGTTTATGGCAAGACCAGTGAAAGAAAGAAAAAGAACACAACCTCAAGAAATAAAACAGAAATATCCACAAGTTTGTCCCAGTTGAGTGATCCAGGAATTAGTATTGCCCCCTTGATGATGCTCACACGCACATTCCAGTACATACTGGTTTCATATGGATATCATCGTGGTCATATAAATGACATGTTGAACCTATCCTTGTGGTGTATTGTTTATATCTTCAGTCTCGACCAAAATTACGATTTCCATCATCATTACAACAGTATAGCACAAACTACATTTTAACACAACAATGCATCAATATACCATTTTTTTGCTGGTTTCGTATACTGCGAATAACATATCATGAAAATAAAAGAATTCTACTCTAATGTATTGCATGCCTATTTAAGATCCTTGTGTTCAAATGTTTCAAAAATAAAGAAAAGCAATTAAAGTATGTAGCTCGTACATTATTTGAAACTATGAACACTTGCTTTAGTTTTACTACCTATAGTGTAATACAATCGATGAAAGCATATTTTGCGATTTTAAATGCACTTTCGCATTACATCACCATCAATATTATTTTTAAACCGTGTGGCAAGAAAACTCGCCTCCCTGTTCTTAAACTCAAACGTGACAGCTAGGTTTCAATTTTCGTTCGGTAATAGATAACATGAGAGTGTCAGAGTCATAATAAAAAACAAAATTAACTTTTCACGGTGCATAGCCACTGACCACTTCGTCGTTCACTTGGGATTTTGCCGTCTTATTTGTTTTCTACGTGAGACAAAAGTCGGCTGCTGGTGCTTGTCGTGCTTAAAGTTTTAAGCTTCTGTTTCTTACACTTGGTAGCTTCTTCAATCATCCCCCATCTTCAACCCCCAGAAACAGCTAAAGTGAAACCTGAACTGGTTCAATGCTATGTAACAATATGTATGTAACTTCAAATCATCCAATCAGATCACTTTATAAGAATGTGTATTGAATGCATTGACGCTACACAGCAAGTTTTGCTTTCGATTTTTGATCTTGACCCAAGAGAAATCAGTGGTGGAATGGTAGAGAAAGGAGAGAATTTCTTTAGTAACAGAAAACAGGAGAGTAGAGTTATTTCGTAGGAGGAAAGGAAGAAGAGAGAGAAAGAGACAACTGTAGTAAGTAGTTTTTCTGAAAAATAAATATCTTTTTGTTGTACGCTATTATCTATATATTACATCTGTATATTAACAGAAAGATATTCTAGTTCTCTTCCTCGTTTATACCACATTTTATTTTCCTTGCTCCTTTTCTCACCCATTTTCAAGGAAGTGTGAAGAGGATTGAGGATCCAAAGGAATCATCATTTCTTCTTGTTCTTCGTCCAAAGAATAACAAAAAGAAGAAAAGGGAAGAATAGATGGAGAAGGATTCGATTTAGAAGAAAAGAGTGAGAATCAAGAAGGGATTCACATATTGTTCTAACATATATTTTCTCTTATTTTAACGGGAAAAAGGAGTTCTACTTTGGACATGCTTATTTTCACGCTTTAACCTCTCTCTTCTCCGAGTTAAGTCTCTGGAGAAAGGAAAAGGAAAAGAAGCTCAACTCGATTTATTTTCTGCCATCATCCCCAATTCCACTCTCTCTCTTTTGGCTTCAATTCCATTCAAATTGTAGGAAATAGAAAATAAGAATGAACGAATACAATAGTACAGTAATGCTTTCTTCTTTGTCGTTGTATGTGTTTGCACTAATAGGCTACCACCTCTAAAGTGGTGGATGAAGAAAATAATAGCGTTATTGTTTTTGCAATATTTGAATGCGTAATAGGTTTGTGGTTTATTTTCATTGGGAAAAAGATAGAATCGCTCGCACAAAAGATAACATTGGTCAATCATTCATATTTGACTTGAAATTCACTTTTTGTGGTAACCTGTGATAAGAATGAAATAAGAGCATTATTAGCTGCAGATTTTGCAAAGAAAATGGATTTTTCATTTCCAAAGTCCATTCACTTGAGGGATACTAGTCTAAATATTGATGAATCCAACCAAAGTTTGTTCAGGTTGCAATGACATCATATTAGGGCTTCTTGTAAACTATCAACTTTGATCCTGTCCAAAAATGGGAAACGATTGCCTACACCAATTCATCATTTAAAAATTAGCCAAAGAAAGTTCAATCCAGTTGTTTATCATCCCGGACTAAAACCACGTTATTAGCTGGCGACATTGACTACTTTGTACATTGTAAAAATGTGGCCTTGCTAGGTGAGAATAGGAATGACAATGTACATACAGGAAGTAAACAACGTTGTCTATACATCAACCCAGAAAATCCTTGAGTATATTCTCTATAATTACGGGGAGCAAAGACAAAAGTATGCTTGTATTCAAGTATAAACACAGTCACTTTACTTTGCAGTGCAATCAAAACGTGTTAATTAGAAATGGGATATTTGAGATCCCCTGGGTGCTATCTCTCTTACAGCAGTCACATTCCATTTTATTTTACGTTGCTACACATTTCATGTACCTTCTCGTTTGCATTATTAGAGTTTTCCACAACACTGCATCTTCGCGTTTGCTTTATTTGGACTTCTCATTTTCTTCTTTCTCCTCATTCCACACTCAGCTCATTTCCATCCCAATTTGTTCATGTTGCATGAAATGCGCACGTAAAGTGACTTGACTTTCAGGGAGAAAATATCAGCAGGTCAGATCCTTCTGTCTTTCCCAGTCATTTTCAAGCAAAGATCGTGTTGGAAAGCAACTGTGAAAGTAATCAAAATCATGTAATAAGTTCATATTTGCTTTCATGTCTTTTAATTATGGTATCGTTTAAAGCTACTCAAATATCTTACTAGTTGTTAATCTAGAAGAGCACCAACCACTGTATTAAACCACGCAATTATAGAAAAAAGTTAATACGGCTGTAAACGAGCCTTAGCTCATCAAATTTTCACAAAACTTATTACCGTAAATTCGCAATTAGACGCCCTCCCCCAATTACTGGCCTCCCCCAAATAGACGCCCCGGCGTCTACGAG
>JAQIXX010006809.1:0-11717 GCA_034700605.1 Willowsia nigromaculata | reverse complement strand
TTTAATATTTATGATAGTAATATTTGCAAAGTATGCAACTTTCACTCTTATCCGTGCTTAGCAACAAACTGGAGCTGATGAAGGGAGCTACTAATTCTTCATACCAACTTATACTCTGGAGACTATTGCATAATATTGTCCCCGGACATCGGTAGAAACGAAGTTTATGACAAATACGAAATAGAACCATTCATTTTTTAAATAACTTATTTTGCTTTGCTCGGTATACAAGACAGTTTCATATGAACTGATGTTGACACAGATAGATTGTGCTAGAAACAGAAGCTATGATTTTCAAACTGATGGTGTCTTTTCATGCAAAAGATCAGCAAAACATAACCTTTTTTTCATCACAGCTCAGTATCAGGCTCATAGTTTAAGAGGATGTTTGAGATCAACAACTTCCTCCTTTACTTTCACTGCTCAAGCAGAAAACCAATAAAAAATAAATGATGTCAACTATCACAGCAAATATTTGCTTACGGAACCGATTAAAATGTTTTTGAGTTTAAAAATCTGATGACATGTATTTTGTGGATGCTTCATTTTTCCCCGTAGTTTGTGTTTATGTTTTTTACCAACAGCGACAACATGTTTTCGTGCCGCTCCAACGAATACTAATTGTGTACTCTTGAGAAAACCCGCAAGACCCAATTTAGTGCTTTATCGACCTTCAAAGCAATTTCAAATAAATTATGCTTTAGAATCATAAAAAATTTATTATATCAACAAGTTTATATATACCATCCAAAAATTACTACAGGCGTACTTGAAGCCCTTCTGGGAAATCAAGCTGTCTGCTTTATTTATTGACATTTGGCCGTTTAGGACTTTTTTCACCATTAGAGTAGATTACATGTGCATGGTATAAAATGGTCGGTACGAAATTTTCAAGCTTTTAGTGCAAGGCCACTTACATGTTGTTTGCACTCTTTGATGTTCTGGTAGGCTTCAGGATTTGATTAAAAAGTTGAAAGAGCATTGGAGTTGACAATGTTGATGCTCAGTTCCAGTTTGCTTATGTCAGTGACGAATGCCTGGAGAAGCTGGTAAAAACATGTTATGTAAGCTGATTTTTCTTTGTACCTACTAAATACTTATGTAAACAACTGGCTGACAAGTTCAGTTTGGTCCAACAAAATGGGAAGATGGTTAGAAAATTTCACTTATGGGGATTTCGGTGTTAGCTTTTGTCTGGAAGATAATTTTTTTGCAGCCAAATTATACAATGGGCAACAACACGTATTTAGTTTACGTAATGGATTACATGCTCAAAAGAATTATGGATTGGGGTGTGTGTAAAGTGAAATGAACTATTTAGGTTGTTAGTTTTATGCATGTTTCCAGTAAACATGTTCATCTTTTGTGCAAGCAAAATTAACTAGATGAAATATTATGACATAAGATGACACAGATGGGGTCAAAGCTAAATTGACGGTTATGTAGCCGTAAATAATATGCAAAATGTTGGCTTAAGCGAAATCTGTTTATGAATGTACACAAGAAAATTTTATGTAACGAGTTACATCAGAGATCTTAGCGTAAACGATTGTCTAAGTAAGTACTGAAACTGAAATCGATAAATTTTCAAACTTCAAATTACATTAAGAGAAAGCCACACACACACAAACAAATTACAAAATAAATGACCACAATATACGAAACACGTGTCTGACAAATGTACTGTGAAATGAGATTTGCCCCTACGAAGTGGTGAAATATAAAATAAAGTAAATTAATTTCCACTGAGTTCATCCATACTATTTATGCACTTAATTTTTAAATTTTTCAACAGCAAAGTAAGTAGTGAAGCTTCAGAATTTAAAAACTTTGTAGCAAGTTTCATTCATTTTAATCAGTCTCCAAAACCACAGAGATAAACAATTTACATGACGCAATTGCAAAACCTTGTCCTTTTAGTTTACATCATTTTGATTTTATGATAACTTGACAAGTAACAAAAGAAATATGGTATTGGAAAAAATATCTGCAGTTGTGTAACTTATTGTTATAGTTCCTTTCCAAACAGTGACAAGAAATCCCTATTCAACCTAGTTTTGGAGAGAGATACATCGTCAAAAGATTAAATTGCACAACATTATATTACATTCTGTCAGTACGTAGCAAAGTTAAAGATCTGACTGTCAAAAAGTTTCGCAATATGAGAATGTGACGAGGTTACAGAAACATACTTTCAATATCTTGTTGATGAGGAGCAATATTTCTAGCTGGGGCAAAGAGTACGTGATGTCGATCTACATGGTTGTGTGGCAGGAGAAAGTTGCTCAGTTCCAACTAGTTTCTAGAGGAAGAAGGTTGGGATTGTTTGTTCGCACGCAAACCAATATATCATTTCTGAATTCTTTCACATTATCGTAGCTACTCTCAACTAAAAGCATCATGCTGGTTTCCTAAGAGCTTTTGCTTTCCTAAGTGCTTAAGTTACAGAACAGAGTTTCAGGTGAAAAATTTAGGTGCTGTCAAAATGTTGGAGTGAAAGCATGGCTGAAACGACAACAGAAGAGATTCAAGACTTGGGAAAAGTCCACTCTAACTTGGGCATTGAAACCAAACTTTGGGCAGCAACGATCATTTTAGTCTTCTTCTGCATTGTTTTATTTCTCTGCTATGCAGTTAATCAACACTTAAAACACAGTGCTAACCGTCAAGATGGAGGAAGTTTGTATGATGCCGATCAACAGGTACTAAATTTTTAAAATGAATCTTTCAAATATTATTATTTGTTCAACTTTAGAAGATAAAAGTTTACGCGATTTAAATTTTATGTAAATAATTTAGTGATTCAAATTGATATTGTAAATTTCAGTCGTTACCTCATTGCTCTTCAACCTTGAATACAAGTGAAATCAGATGCAGTTACCGAGATGTTTCAATGGTGGCTACTTCAGCAGTTTAATTTAAAATCAAATCTAGCTATAACTGTGAACAAATTGATTACCAAAATAAAAAATTTCCCAATTTTAGAGTTACAAGTTTAAATATTTCATATAATAAAAAAAACTTAAAATTACTAAATTGCTTTCATTGACTCATAGCCAATTCTGTTTGTGTTACAGAAACCAACGGATTAATTTCTTTCTCCTAGACACAACTGGGTTTATCCATATTGTATGCACAAATATGTAAGTATGCGAATCAGAAATAAAAAGTTTCCCACCGACGTTTTTTTACTTGACAATCTTCATTACCTAAATTTGATCTTCTAAACCGTCTTAAAATCACATGTTTCATCACCAACATATTTATTTAGATTTACAGTGAAAAAATCCTTCTTCTACTTGCAGGTGTCATCAAACATAGGTAAAGTACAAAATGCAGTAATGCAAATGGTTAAGGTCTCACTGGTTTATTGAAATATGTTTCATATGCTTGTTAGTATTCATTGACTAGCCTGGATTCCAATTTGTTGAAATGTATTACAGGAAGCACATGAAATGGAAACGAACCTAAAATGTTGGTAGTGCTAATACTATGCATTGAAAACTCACAGAAAAAACTTTTTAAAATTCATGGGGACGCATGCATGTATTGTGCATGAGAAGGCTCAAATATCATTAATATGCTAGTCGGGGATTCGCAAATGGGGTTTGTAGGCAAATGAGAATACGTATTTCATTATTTTTCTCCAAGTTTCATAAACGGTGAGTGTGTAAGATTAACTGGAGAAGCACGTGTACGACGGAATGAAAGTCATTATATTGTTTGAAGACATGATATTTAAAACTGGAAAGTTGAGCTTCAAATATTTTTCACCTTGAAGTATGGCATTCACTCTAATCTGCACTTTGCATTATATAAAAGTATGTAGTGCTCATAAACTTCAAAATTTACTTTCTCCAACGTGCAAAGCAACTTTACATTTACATATTCAAACAAAACTAGTCCAGATAACTTTATAGAATAGAGTAAAACTACAAAATAATCATGACATAAAATTGTGGAGTTTTTCAAGGCCAGTTTCTGGTCCTGCTATGTTACCCATACTGTGCGCTTGTTTTTTAAAGGAAAGTTTCGCAATTCAATTTGGGCTGTGGGAAATATCAATAAGAACGAGTACCTATTCTTGAAATCACTTTTCATTGGTGAAATCTAAAACAATCAATAAAAGTATGGAGTAAAATGCACTTCATTTGGGATAGAAATCCAATCTGAAACGTGATGATATCAATTGGGAAAGGAAATTGGATAGATGTAATAACAGTTTGTATCTTTGCATCTGTTCCACGTATCTATCTATGAGTGTTCCATTCACGGGTGATGCTCTCTTTGAATGGAATGCGTGACTCGGTCTTGGGAAAGCGATAAGAAATTGCAAAAACCGCACTGCATATTTCATAGGTTTATAATATCCACAATTTGATCACCTGGTTCCTGAGATCAGTAAAGTATTTACAGTACAACTGCTTGCAAAATCCAGCGAATTTACGGAGTTGCCTGTTCAACAAAATTAATTGCTGCAAACCGAGCCTTAACTATACTACAACTTTTATAGAATAAACTATAATACTTTGGATTTGCAACTTTCATAAACTCAAAATGCATTTCATTATCCTCAGTCACCAATGATGATTACGGATTCCATAGTATTCTGCTCTATCTCATTCATGACAGTTGCAAGTATCTGTATATATCGGTACAATAAAGTTTGCTGATGACTAGCAAATTTGTCTCGGATAATGGCATATTAGTAACGGGGCATATTACAAATATTTCATGTTTATTTTGTCAAATATTTTTAAAATACCTTTAGCACTTACATTTCTAAATATTTACCGAATCCTGAATTACCCATACCACAATGACCCACATAAGCAGTGATGAATGGAAATGATTACACCCAGTGATTTATCAGAAGCACAGATAGCTTCATAAATGGCGGGCAAGTCAAATTAAAAAAATATATGCATGAATGGCATGATTTGCTGTGCTGTAACCAGAACACTCTGGAATCAACCGGCTTTCAGCAATGGCAGGAGACCATGGATTCTTGTAATGAATAAGGTGTGCGAAGAAAATCGGCATAATTAAAGAAGAAGAAAAGAGGTCATACGCTGCTAATACTTTTTGTGACTTTTGCGATATTTGGAAGTCGACGTTTTGGGAGATCAAAATCAGAGAAATATTTGGAGTAGTTTAGAAGCCCATTTATGTACTTGCAAATTTGTGATCTGACAAGTTTGAGTCGCAGCATGTGGAAGTACAATCCTTATTAACTCTAAGATAAAAAAATATTGTTTTTGTAAATCCCTATTTTTAATTTTCCCCAAATTGTTTTTGCGTAAGTACCTTATGCGATTACTAATAATACAAAAGTAGTGTGAAACTGCATTCTTCTGCGTATACAGCTCTTTAGTTTAGGAATGTAGCCAGTATAAATAAATTGAGAATGCTGGCAGTAACATGGAACGCATGTTACAGTTTAAACATCTGCAAATGAGCGCAAAAAGGGTAAATAATTCCGAATAATTTTGGAACCGTAAAACTGTTTTTGAGAGAAATAGCAAGTTAGCCAATTAGACTAAATTGGATTTTAGATGGACGAGTTAAACTGTTAAGGTTTGTTTAGAAGCTCAGTGAGCATGTCTAAAGCTAGAAAAAATATATGAACGTCTCGAAATTGTTCTTTTTTCACCCAATTTGTAGTAGCAGATTTAATATTTACTTCACAGTTTTCAAGCAGTCCCATTGTAAACAGTAGTCGTCTTAAATTATGAAATTTAATTCGCCGATAAGTAGATTTATGATTTGATTTTAATTGCATATTGATTTTTTTGTTAATATAGATGAAAACTTTGATATCAAAAAGCTTTTATTTTAGTTATTACATGGTTTCAATAGATTAAACTTTATATTTGTGATATTGTGGGTTTTGCAGATTCAAATATTTGAAGAGAAAATTCATACGCTACAGTCAACATCAAAATCGAATAGACAAAAATCGAAATAAATGTTTATATATTCAAAAAAGTCGAGATATTTAAAAATATTTCTTAAATGTAACTATAAATACTAAATGATCATCTATTCAAAATATTATAAGTGCATCTGGTAATTTGGTTAGGCCGCATCCAATATTTAGCGTTTAAGTCTTGACAGTTTAATGATTTTGGAGGTTTCTGCACAAAACTTCCAGTAATATATTAATACACACTTATGCAGATACGCTTTAGCTCTGCAAATGTATGGTATCACTTTGCCCCCAAACTTTTCAACAAATACAATTACATAGTATCTCCAACTTTTATGATAAGTATTTTGTATATCAATCACTGTGTTCCTCTTTAAACATGAAATATGATTTAACATTTTCTTACAATTAATACCACGCTCAAAAATCAAATACAATCCAAAAGCAAAAAGTAACACGCATGAAAATGCTAATATAGCCAGAAAATCTTTAAACATTATTTGATTTCCCAACTCGTTTTCAATACCCATACTTCTAGAAGTATTTCTACTTGCATCAGAAGACTGAAGAGCTAAGCTAGCCCACTCATGCCATTTATCCATTAATCCACTTTCAAATATCCTCGTATAAGTCTCTAACAGCCAGTATCTATTCACCGTGTACATTTCAATTACCCGAATCTGAGATGAGAACGTCTCCGGGAGTACATAGCACTGGACATCACTCCTTTCAAAAATCCTTTCAATTGTATTCGTAAAGAATACGAGCTCATTCTGAAAGTGAAAATCAACCAGGAGCATATATTTATGAAGAAGGTTTTGCGATAGCACTTTTTGGCGTTGTCTTCCCCGAATTCTTGAGATTTCTTTGTAGCTGTTATTAAAAATATCCAACAAGTCTCTCTTTCTAAATTCCTGAATCAACATTTCACGGGCGTTCGTGTTGCCCGTGTTTTCCCACAAGATTTTATACCCATCCTTTAAAACTTCTTTTAACAAGGCGTCAATCGGCTTTGGGACTGCTAACACGCTCAAGATTTCAATTCCATAAAAAGTGTAGAGTAAAAAACCTGTAAACTGGATCATAATACAAATCCAAATTTTCTGCCAGCTTGTGGCCACCGAGTTTCCAAGAAATGCTCCAATCAATTTAATAAAGCTTCCAAGTCTCAAGCACTGCAACGGTGTCTTTGTGACAAGAGATGTCAAGAGTGCGACAGACGCCAAGGTAAAACCCCAAATTTCAAAGGATATTGCGTTCGTCCAAATGAAAAAGTCAATTGAACGAAGAGATGCTCCAGATTCACCACCTCCAGCGTTACAGTATATCAATCGATAAGTTGGATTTCCAGAAAATTTCGTTCCAGCAGCTTCCCAATGTTTTCCAATAAAATTGGGTCGACTTTCTGCGGCAATGTCGTGGACTATATGTTGGCCAGTGGCATAGGTGTCAATTCTCTCATGGAATCTTTGAGAACGTCGTAATGATATCACACTTAATGTTATGTTGTGCACAGTTGCAAGCAATGAGAGGGACATTCTTTGTTGGTTGCAGAATCGGAATTGGGGCGATTTGAACAGTTTTTTCTTCACAGTCAAAATAGTTATCCTCGTCCATAGAATCACGAACTCTTTGCACTGCTGTGTCAATCACTCTGTCATTTCCAAATCTGAATAATCTTTGGTGTGATAAGAATGGATCACGTAGAAAATCATAAAAGCTTGTATTGACAAATCCATTTTCTTGATGGGGAAAGCAGTAGTCATTGCACACAAGTTTGTATAAAAGGTGCATACTCTTGTAAATTACAAATTTTAATGCAGGTGTGTTTTTGGCAGTAAGTGAGAATCGATTTGGAGGTTTTGTTATAAAATTGTAGAAAATTAATGATGCAGTTGGATGCATTGCGAATGAAAAAAGAGATCCGATCATTACAAGGTTTTTCTTGTTGGTGCGAAGAGGAGACAGTACTATTTGAAATGGTTGTGTGAATTTGTAACTGAGTGATTTGTAGTTTTTGAGAGAATATACTATAGTATTTGGAGTCTTATTTAGAAAAATATTACAATTCTCAAATTGGAATCGATAAAATAAAACGTCGTATAGTGATGGATTCACATTTGTGATAATTATGATATTGTGAAGAAATATTTTAAATTCTATCACGTCACAAGGAGATTCCTGAACAGCAAGACCAGTGTGCAGAAATATCAATAAAGTAAGAACTAATGCGAAAAAGAGATACATCAACATTTCTGGGCTGTGTTTTTGAAGTATGGTATTCTATTAATTTTCTATATGCCTGCAAAAAGTGTGCCAAATTTTTCCAAAAATAATTTTGAATGCGTGAATCAAAATTATTTTATAACCTTGAGTGAAAGCTTGTTCCTTAGAGAATTTGAATTACAATGAAAAATACGTAACTTTTAATTTCGACTATTTTATATAGTTCTGCTGTGCTCTCCACCAGAAATGGTAAGCTTTGCTTATTTTAATGGGTTTTCCTTTGTAATTAGTTATATCAGTGATATTACCGATTACAAAAAGGTTCCACCTTAACCTGTATTCAAAGAACCGATTCTGTGTTAAAATATTTGTCTAATTTATAAGAGAATCCTACAACTTTTCACAAATACTGGAAGCAAATGCTAGTTGTAATGAAGTCAAAATATTCCGCTCTGCATATTTTTACGAAGCAAGGATCAAAACGCCAAATATTGATTTCTCGATCGCATTTCTTTTCTAATTTATTGTAAAAAATATTTTTTATCTGATATCATGTTGTTCCTAGAGGAAATAAAAAAACCTGATATTACTATCATCCAAGCACAAACATGAACCAGGCCTAGAAATATTTTCATATGTCAGAGGCTTATTACATTGGTGAGCTCACATTGGTTAATTGTCAACGGTAAGTTGAATCAAGTTTATTGATTACCAATGTAAATAAATTATTTTCAAGGAGCCAGCTTGCTAATTAACGATGTTAATTGGTTTTTTTTATTCTCATCAAAAATTATACTAACTCAAGCATAATTACAATATTCAAATATTTTTGCTGGGGAAAACTGAGCATCCATGTTGGACAGGGAAAATATCTCAGCTCTAATTCTTATAAGATGATTTCAACTGAACAAAAAAACTGTTTCAAAAAGATTCCGCATTTTCAAATTTGATTTGCTACAAAATGATGAATCAATTTATTTCCGAATTTCACACCAGCGGTGAACAATTTTAAAATGACGTGTACATTTTAGTTTTACCTGAACGCATTTGATTTTGATTTTGTAAAGGTGTCTACTAAACAGCAATTGAACTGTACTAAGCCATCTTGAATAAAACCAGTTCTTTTTATAGTTGCTTTGAAATTCAACAGGAACGTTAGATCTTTTAATATGAGTAACAAAATTGTAAATAAAAGTTTTCATAGTAAATTTGAATGAAAAGTCATAAATTCTTTCAAAAACAAAAGTAAAAATACTAGTTGAGAAGAGAACACAAATAAACAGACAAACAGCAAAAAGATCTTTTTTCTCAGAGCATTGCCTTTATCTATGTTATCATTTGATATTTTGTTGTTTGAATCAAGTAACCTACGTGCTAAGTTTGCCCATTCATCCCACTTGTCCATCAGAATACTGTCAAAATTCCTCCCAAATGATTCAAGCATCCAATATCTACTTGCTGTATTCATATCAATGTGTGAAAACTCAGTGGTAAATGTCTCTTTGTGAACATAACACTTTACATCAGGTTTTAAGAGAATATTAAAAATATAGCTTTGCACATTGCTAAGCTCCTCTTCATAGTTGGAAGTGTCCACAATTTGTAGTTTCTTATCTGAAAGATGGTCTGATATCACTTCTACCCGCTTTTCCATGTTGAACTGGCTTAATATGACAAAAACTATTGTTGAGCTCGTTAACCATTCCTCTTACACTGAATTCTGTAAAAAATTGTTTCCAAACCTGTACCCATTCCTCATATTCCCAAATAATTTTCTACCCATCTTTAAGTATATCTTCTAATGATCCGCTAAGTGGCATTGGAACAGCCAATATAGTTAGTACTGCAATAGCGTAAAAGCTACAAGTTAAAAATCCACCAAATTGAACGATAACTCTGCACTTTCTCCTTTTCGTATTGTGTGCTACAGAGTTTCCTAAAAACATGGAAAGAGAATCTAAGAAATTTTTTAGCTTCACAAAGATTGCCAACCTTCTAGTGACAAGTGATGTAAGCATGATAATAGTGAGGAAAATGAGAAACCACACTTCTAATGTAAACCCTTGCATCCACACGGAAAAATCTGCGATGTAAAGTTCATTTGATTTTGAAATTCTTCCAGAATTACAGAACATTAGCCGTTTTGTAGGATTTTCTGATAATTTGAGTCCCAATTCTTCATTAAATTCATCTAAACGGTAATTAGTAGATGCGTTTAGGATGTAGTCACCAATGTCTAATGCTTTTGCCACCCATAGTATTTCATTGGGCCAATTTCTGAGATCAAGGGTAAGTGAAAAGTTGTGAACTTTAGACAGCAACAGAACTGACATAAATTTTCTGTTGCAAAACTGAAAGTCTGGACTAGCAACATATATTTTTAACATTGGAAATAATCAAATATTTCATTTGTAGTGTTTTTTATAACAGCCAATATGGGTTTTCCGTTTCCAAGTTTGAATAGTTTCCTGTGGGATTCCATTGGTTGAGAGAGTAAGTTCAGGAAAGTTGGTTTTGTATATTGAATATTGTGTTGATTGGTGCAGTAACTTTTACAAAGTATTGAGAATTTAATGTCAGTTGTGGTCAATTTGTAACTAAACTTAGCTAAAAATTTAAAAGCTGGAGTGCGCAAAACTTTATCTGAAAAGTGGTCCTCATAATTGTAAGGAGGATAGAAATTTTGCTCAGAAATAAATAGAAACAACATTGTTGGGTGCATTGAAATATTTTGAAATGGCTGAAGAATCAGTGGGACACTTTTAAACTTAAAAAGAGGAATTAAAACAATATGGGGGCGTGGAGTGTCTTTACAGTAGAACTGATGGCTTCCCACCAGCTCATTTAAGACTTGCTGAGGCCCATTAGAAACTAATGATTGCCAATTCCGAAATCCCAACTGTTGGGAAAAATGAATGACCTCGTATCTGGTAGATATTGGAATACTGTGAAATATATCTTGTATAGATAGGCTAATTATTGTTTCAAATTTGCTATCATTGTCACCGTTTACACTGCTGAGTATTTGGAAACTTATCAAAACTGTACAGTAAAGAAGCTGGTTCTTCATGTTTGAAATACTGAACTATAAAAGACTTGAAATTGAAGTTACTCTTTATCAATTCTAATATTTAGTAAGTGTGAGTATAAATATTTGAAAAAGTTAAAGTTTTTGGGGAGTCAGTTCTCAACTGAATTGCCACTTTCAACAAATGTTTCTTCCGAGTGCTTAATACTAGTAGATACGCTGTCTGGCATCCGAGTCTCACACTTTAAAGAAAATAAAATACGTATTTGCTGTTTTTGTAGCAATTGACGTCATCACGTTTGCGTGATTAAAGCTCTCTCCCAAATCAATTATTTTTATAACTACACTCAAAGAAGTACAAAAAACCAATTTCCTCCAGATTGGAATTGAATTTCCAAATAATTCGAATTGGAACGAAATTACTTGTGTACTAATGTGCGGACATGGAAAATCTTACGGAGCACGGGAGCGGTGCTCCCAGGGTTTTTTTTTCGTGACCAGGGTTTGGGTATTGACCAGGGACCCGTTTTTTTT
>JAQIXX010006808.1:0-11717 GCA_034700605.1 Willowsia nigromaculata | reverse complement strand
TCTGTCTTCTGGTTGCGCAGAGTCTGAATGTCTTCATCCCTCAACTTATTCAGTCTTACTGTTGGCAAGCAAGTGGTCAATAGTGAATTGACCTTGGCGGCACCTGGAAAGTGGAAAGAAAATTCTAAATTAGGACATTTTGAATGAAAGCAGGTTCTTCATGTAATCCAAAGTTTTCAAACTTACATTTTAGCGCAGTTTCTATTCGCACGGTTTCCACTGCGCTGCTAACGACCGTTGTAACTTTTGATTCCTCCAACTGAAAACGGAGTGAACTTTCGGGTGACCGTTTGTTAGATGAGTTTGCTTGCAACCCACTTGGAAATCTAATCAGTTGGAGAAACGCTTGGAATTGGTTGGTTATCAAAATTTCGATGATATTCATCTGAGAAATGAGATCAGACAAGTAGCTGGTCAGGGATGAGCAGGAGGAACAGAGCTTCACTGGAAAGTCGCATGTCCTCCCATCAAAATCTTCAAGAATATCTGTTGATTTTGGAACCTTCCTCAGCATTGATCCTGGATCAACGCCCAAGTAGCGATAGATATTTCGAAAAGAGACCTCTGGCGATTCGGCAGTTTCTATTTGGGTGAGATTGTCATTAAGACAAAGAAAGCAAGCGCTCTTAATGTCTAGAGAATTTGGGCTATCCATCTTTTTTCAACTGAAGACTTCAAATTCTTCTGATTCTTTTTAAAAACTTGTGTATGCCTGAGCTTGATTAGTCAATGCGGAAACTGTTATTTGTAGCAAGAAACCTGAGAGGAACAATTTAAATATATAAAATTTTCAGACGCAATATTAAAATTAACTCAGCTAATGACACAAGTAAACTATCCAGTAAAAAACTTTGGGAAAAATATGAATGTTGTGTTCTATTTTCATAAGGATATTGTTATGTACGATCATACTACGTTCAAGGGTGACCATGAACGTAGTATGATCGTACATAACAATATCCTTATGAAAATAGAACACAACATACATAACAATATCCTTATGAAAATAGAACACAACATGAACACGAACACTGCTGTATTTTATTTTTGTTGGGTACCGGATTAAAAAATGTTTATCATCATGTTTCATGATTCATGAATGACAGCTTGTTTGTTGCTTATTTAGTGCATTACTTTTCACATATCAATTTATCATACGAACCAAAGTAAAGCGCATTAACACGTATTCTCAATAGCATAGCTGATATTATATTGATAATTAGCTTATGAATTCCTCAATACATGCATTATAAGTTGAAGAAAGAAAAATATAGAGATGCTTGGGCTTGTAATTCTAGCAACCCGACAACTCTAATTACAGCTAAGCATGTTAAAAAAGATATCAAATTAAATGGTAAACTTTGTTGTGGAGTTACAACTTATATTGGAGTGTTCTCGTACCGTGCTGTGCTAACTAAATAACCTTATACCTTTCCTCAAACATCTCAATTTTATGACTGGCTTGGACGAAAAACATTAGAATTTAAATACATTTACATGCTTCTTACAATCCAATCTGAAAATATCAATCACTTCTAATAGGACAAAAGTTTTCATCTAAGTAAAACAGATAGTTCTCCATGTAGTTGATTTTCCACCTAATGGTCAGTCAGAGTGTTAATCTTTCGCTTTGAGACATGTCCTTTTGTTAGGTACTTTTTTGTATGATACAGTTTTGCTTTATTAAGTTTTTATTCGCCAAATCTTAAACATGTTACAGCAGCAGTGATTTAAATCAAAAATTTATGCTAAAGGCCTTTCTCAGTCAGATAACATTTACACATGCATCTAAATAGTTAAGAATCCAACTTTTGTGGGTGCATGTTAAATCTATAGTCTTTTGTGATATTCGCACAAAAATTTAAGCTTACGTTCAAGTGTGTATGTACTTCAGCTTTGGTATATATCGCGCCAGGGCAATTAATGTAAAATGCATTCCACAAATGCCACATACAATATTTATTTATATTTAAATATTTCTGTGAATTTTTTTTTGAAATAATATGGTCTCAATTAAACTATTCAAACTTTTAATTCATTGCAATAATCAATCCGTTAATTGTAACAATCACTTGATAAATATATGGATTTTCTAAAATATGATGAAATTACAACCAACTCATTAATATTTTGTTGTATTAAGTGATATTTTTTAGTAATGATGTGGTGATTATATGCCAACATATGAGAACAAAGGTTACATAAGGAGGTAGGTTGTAACAAAATATTTCCATACAAGTAATGCAAATACATCATAAAATAAAATAAATTTTCCTTGTCACCCAAAAAAGTGGATTGAGAATACGTTCATTTAAACATCAATCAAAAAATATGCTTGGCTCCACATCATTGTACATAAATTTCTCTTACATATTTTGCTACCAATTAATCTCTTGCCTGTTGTTTTTACAAATTTATTGTGGTTCTGCAAACAACCGATTTTCCATTCTGGAAAGGCTGACATGTTCTTAAGAGTTTTGTTTTCAGTCTAGATTTTCAACCTGGCATGCCGTTGTTTTATGCACTTTACTCTTTCTTTGAAATCCACAATTTTTCCAAATGGGTTTTGTTAAAAGCCTTCCTAACCATTTGCTATTTACTAATAGGCTCAAAAGCACATTGATGAAACAGGAGGGCAATGTAAAAATACTTGTAGAGCTGGAACCAAAAAACTTAAAGACTTTGTAATCCTTACGCATAATGTAAATTCCTAGCTTCCAAAATGTCGTAGATTTTAATATAGTAAAAAATTTCTTACTAATTTTTAATAGGATTCCTCGGGCTTCTATTGCAAAACCAGTCAAAGACAAACTTAGTCCAATTATCCATACGACAAATATTATCAAAATGTTCCCACTCATTGTTGGCTCCTTTATTTCGGACCTTTCATTATTCGGGCGTAGGTCACTGCTTACTTCACTGATGTACCTTTGCCACCAATCCAATACTCCACTTTCCATTATTTTCTTAACTCTCATGGCTAACCATACAGGAACGTTGTCATCTATCTCGAAAACTGAATATTGTTTATAAAACGCCTCTTTCCCAACGTGAATGTAGTCACTTGATACATTCGTCTTGCGCAGCAAGTTTGAGTAATTTCTTAACAAGTAAGTCGGCAGTACTACTGCAACACGTTTACAACTTTTAAAATCTTCCCACAGCATTTTTTCTACCATTTTAGAGTAAAGGCGGGGGAAAATCTCTAAAGCTGCAATAGCCCATGCACCTGTACTCACAATAATATTTTTTGTAGCATTCATGGCTTCAGGTACGAGTTTCACTGAAGAAGGGTGCAAAGATGATACATTGTACAGCCTCTCGTTTATTTTGTTTAGAATGTCATCTCCCGACCAAACCAGACTCCGCTGCCAAACTTCCGATAAAGAATAAAATGTATAAGATTGGTTTTCACTGGAAATCATATGATTTTCTTTAATCTTAGGTTCAAGAAGATTAGTGTCTTCTTCTCCAAACGTACTTATACAATGCGAATCAATGACTCTAGTGTAGAGAGTGTATTGATGCGAAATAAAGTCGCTGAGTTTCTCTGGATGAAGCGTTTGACGAGGCAGAACCATGTTGTATACGTTGTCATTTTTCCATGCGTTGCTTAACACAATCACAGCCCAGTAGAATGAGCACAAGACAATCCTTGTCATCATAATTCTTCTGGAAACTCCTTCTGTAAGGTCCTGAGACAGATAGGCCCTCAGTATCGTTCCAAAATGAGAACTCATTGAATTAACTTGATGTGCTTTTAGTAGTTTCAAGGCTCTAGCCAAACAAATGGTGGATGCAAAAATCCAAAACCAAATGCTTGAATCGAATACACTAATAAGCTGATTGAATGCAAGGCTGTCTGATTTTGCTTTCCCGCAAGCAATAATCCGCAAACCGCCAAAGTTGTCGAAAGTGTAGAGTTGAAATTGCTGTGGAAAGTTTCCTGAATATTGTGATGCAAATAGTCTCTGAGGAGCTGGTATTTGGTCTGGAAGGGACTGTTTAACGACAACTCCATTTCTACATATTCGATGATAATCTATCTCAAAAGAATAATTTTTAAGTATCTTCATTAAAATATTGGCTCGTGCATGGGCGATATTTTCACTGACGCTATTCTGGGAAAGGAGTAAAGATTCACTGAAGCTGTTTTTACAAAGTTTCATTTGATGACTGAAATCACCAAGCTCCTCTAAATCGTATACTTCTAAGACGATTAATTTTGGAGTACTTAGCATGACCACGTTGCTCTCTAGTCGAGTATTCAGGGATTTATTGATGCTTAGACGTCTAAGAGAATTTGGTTTGCATTCTCTACAATATACATATTTTTCTGATCTGTTATGAAATAATTTTAAAATCAAAAACACATTGTGACTCAAGCTCAGAAGCTTTCCAGCACTTAGAAAGAAGTAGTTGTAACCTTTCAACCACTTTTGAGTTTCCAATGACGCCAAATTAGTATCGTGTGAAACCAAGATGATTTGCCATACAAAAGTAGATAGTAGAATACTTTCCGCCAAACTATAATTATATATAGCCCTAAAAATGGATGGATTAGTGAAGTTATACCAATTAATAGTCTTCCCTTTTGGGAAGGAAATAGAAATCTGAACTTCGGATTGCCAAGGTCTTGCTTTCATGCTGAATGCAATAAGTTCTATTTCAAAGTAACAGCCATTAAAGCCGGTGTAAAGTGTGCAAGGTTTTAATGTTTTCCAAGTCTTAATTGAGTGGTTTGTGTGGCTTTTCAATGATACCCACATTAACTCTGTTTCTTCGTCAGAGCTATTTAACGATGCAATCACCCCCGGAATCAATTGTCGCAATAGAATTGGATGCTCAGTTTCTTTTGGAATGTCAACTCCGTAATAGTTGTCAATTAAAATAATGCTGTGTTGAGCTCCGAATATTGAGGTGAAGTATGTGAGCTCATCAACAATGCCGTTAAGCTGTTATATGTTTTTGAATCTTTTGGAACGGTTTTGAATTCATACAATTCCTTTAATCCCTCTGTAAAATTAAGCCATCTGTAGAAATCTATCAGTCGAGGATCCATGATTACACCATTATTGCCTACCGCAGTGCTGTAATAACACAAACACAACACAGCAAAAATCAAATACATTTTCCCAATTCACATTTGAACTTCCTTGAGTGTTTTTTATTCATTGGAACTTAAGGACTTTGTAATCCTAACTGTAAATTTACTGTCGTAAATTAATGTCTAAATTTGTTCTAATCCAAATGTACCTTAATAAATAACTTTCAGCAAATTCGTGACACTAGTCAAAAGTTTTTCTAGTGAAGAAATGTGAAATCTATTAGTGAGGGTTGTTTAAAATAATTGCTGTGAATTTATCGTTTATTGGATTGTCAAAAGTATTTGATTTTCACCTCTGGAAATTCGCAGATTTTTTTTTTCAATTTGCACAATCAAAAACCACAATATTCATTACATGTTAGACCATCAGAAACGACAAATATTTATGGTAATTGTTTCTGCAAGCACCGAGAAGAGAAGCGTTCTTTGTGTAGACAAGCCATGCTGTTAAAATTAAATATATTGGTCTGTAGATCCACTGTACACTTTGTGGGTGAACAATACTGAAAGGCTTTACAAACGCAGTTTTTTACGTGGTTGAAATACATTTCTTGTACATATCCACCGCAGGTTACAACACCTTTTTCGAATTTGCAGTCACAATGTTGAAGGAATGAAGAGACCCAAGCATAACCCTACTTATAAACAGGGAAATTCAACGATATTGTCATCGGCCACGAAAATCATTTTTGGAGTTTCGGTATTTTATAGAAGTTTAGGTGGTAATCAGGGGTAACAAGTCGTTAGAAAAATCTTCAAAATAAATATGAGCACTTCCGGAAAATAATCTCAACAACCTAACACCAGTAGCAAATCGAATGAAATGAAACAAAAGTTTTGATAATATGAAAGTCAAGATATTTAAAGAGTTGAATGGTTGACAAGCTTTAGACAAAATCACAAAATAAATATACCATTCCTCCTTGAGTCAATTGAATTGAAAACCCTTATCCTTAAACACAAATGCGTGGGGGAGCTGTTTGAAAATGTACAAATGAATGTACAGTTTCAAACGTGAATCAAAAATATTGGTTTGGATCACGCAAAGTAGCTTGTTGGATTGCTTAAAAGTATCAGTAGGTTGAACTATGGCTTCAAAGGAAATACTTCCTTCCGATTATTATTTTGTTCTACTTTGATTGATGTGAAGTTTTAACTTTGTTTTGCGTAGAATATATATCTTAGAGATAACTCTTAGTGTACATAGCAGTTGATGTGTACGGTGTTGATGTTGAGCATTGCAGCAGCAGTTACAAGTTGATTTTTAAATAATACTTTAATATGTATTACTTGTGTTATCACGGAGCACGAAATATACTGATATGCTTACAACAAATGATCTTGAACGCTATTTATTTGTTAGTCTTGAAACTCGACTACGGAAAGTATATTAAACTTATATTTTATATTAATATTTTCAGAGATTGTATGGATTGATAGTTTAAAGCAATATTTAGGTAGCCACTTTATTGATGCAGACACACGTATGCTACAAGCTATACAGTAGGGATTGCAGTGCAGATTATTATATTGGATATCAGACCTGAGTTGGAATTGAACATAAGAAAGCTGTCTAGTCAGTGTGCGTCACAGTGATAGGCTCACATCCAGATATTTTAGCCATGCAGGCTTCCTGTTTTTTTAAAAGTATTTTTAAGCTGTTATGTGGCACAACTGACGAAATTAGTCCATTCGTTACCACACAATACTGATATTACTATAGTAGCCTAGTTTTAAAGTGTAGTTTTTAATCAAAGCAGCAAAATTGTGATATAAATATTTTCGCAATAAACACGAGAGAACAAATACCTATGGACATTGTCATGTATACAGCACATGTTAACTTATGTGACAATCTCCCTTCTATTTTAATCTTAAAAAAGTATTGTGATGTTCAACGATCGAGCACTGAAGTCTTACTTTATGGCACGAAATGCTACTATGAATATAGTAGCCTGAATAGAAGTTAACAATAGTTTGTGAGGATGGCAAAGTTAGTGCCTATCACTATATGATAGAGAGCTTTATGTGATTAAAATATTAGTCTATCAGTCTTTATATCGTTATGAAAATGTCTCTGTAATCCAACTCTAATTAATCTCAAATTTTAGACACCTGGACCGCAGGGAAAATGTACCTTGTTTGGTGGTTTTGGTTGGACACATTAAAGAACTCAAGGAATATTAGAACATGTCTATAAATGAGTGCTTTTAGAATTTGTCGAGGATATCCAAATCCTGTACATATCGACATGGAGAACTACCTACTGAAAATCATAAAAGTGTCTTGTAATGTTTTACATTTTAGAATGACGAATATTTAGTAGGATTTCAGGTGCTAGTTAGAAGTTGGAAACTGTTTGAAACTTTGAGTAAATATTAAGGCATTTATTAAATCGGTAACCGACCCTTTCCCGGCAGGGCCCTTTCCCGGAATATGTCCCTTTCCCTGAATTACATTTTCCCTGAACGGCCTTTTCCCTGAAAAAATTCTCCCGGAATGAAATTTTTCCTGAACGGCCTTTTCTCTGAATGCATAAAATCAAACCCTTAGTCATCGTACATTGAAAATGTGCATCAATGCAATGCAATCATAACGCATGACATCCCACCCCTAAAGTTTCTGATAGAAAAGTAGTAAGTTTAATTGCGTTTTAAATGAAAAATTATCATCTATCCTCTTCTATTCATATAGCTCTTAAAACTGCTTTCTGTGCTCTATTTAATATGCATCAAATCCCTCAAACTCGTAGTACTGATTATCATGAAGGTTTATAATAATTGTTACACAACAAATATATTTACTCCATGCTACGTAGATGAATTATCCATTCGCATTTACAAGCCAAAAACTTTAACACGAATTTTCGTACAGCTCTAATGAGTTAAAATCCTAAAATAATGTAAGGTAACTAAACCATTTACTCTCGAAAAAGTTTAGTAATGATTCTTGTAATTTGTTAAACTTAATTATTAAGAGGGATAATAAAGTGTCCTTTAAATTAAAAAAGTTTCGTCTGTGCACTATGATCTGTTTTGAATTAGCCCGGAGACAGTACATTGAGAATAAGATAAAAGGCTCAAACGAAAGCCAAGGCATTTTGCTTGACATAGTAGCGGAGGTGTATTTGTTGTCAGATAGTTTTCAGGTAATCTTTAATTCAATTAAGACTTTTTGTTTCACTGTGTATTTCACTGTTCTATGCTCAGACGCATCTCCTTCTATAGAGACATTGTCCCTCAGAGAAAGTTATTTTCGAATTCACGCATTTGCCAAAGAACTATAAACCAGTTTGTGTTGACGAGTCTTTAAGGAAATGATCTTAAACCTATCATACTTGGTTCTACTGCAGAAAATTCTAATGTTTCAAAAAACTGGTTAACCGCAGAGCGTTATAACTTTAATGACGCAGAAACACGTATGATTAAGGCAACGGAGAAAGGATTACTGCGCAGTGTATTACCAGTATGATATTGGAGCTGGGTTAAAATTGTAAACAAAAATGCCATCTATTCAGAGCGTGTTAACCTGATTGGCTTACTGATAGGTTTTTTTCGATATGTGGACATGCTGTTTGTTTCAACATACAAACATTTGCCCATAAAGTGTATGGAAGTGTTCTTACGTAGACACGAAAATATTTTTGTTACAATTTTTTTGTTCACTTTAATGTAATGTTTAAGCTATTTTTGCTCACCAGCGGAGTACTGCCATCAACTATGTAAATATTTTAAATTATAAGAAATAAAAATTGGAGGTTTGTAATCTCCAAATTTTGTGACTTATCCTCCACCTCGTCACAGTAGCAAAAGAGTTTGTTAAACGAAAACACCATTTCCGAAACGTGATTGTTTTCCTGAATTCCCAAACAAGCCACAGTTAGTACACCGAAAACTTCGACCAATTCCACATCTAAGAATGTCGTCCCGACTCCAGAAGCGTCATCAGCATTGCTTCCAAGTTGCCTTCAAATTAGATGTGCAGCCTGAATGAAAGCATAGATAGTCCAAGTAAATAGCAGAATCTTGGCGTTTCGACGCAAACAGCCATGACTTTCCCGACATATTTTATATCAAAATAAATAAATGCGGACAACAACACCACCGTAAACATGGAATCCAATTTTTGAATGTTATTTTGAACAGATTTGGATAGAAAAACAGTATATTTTTTTCGGTTTTCTGAAGTAAATATGTTAGCACTATATGTCTACTGACTGGCTAGATGAACTGTCGTAGTTCAATAAAATTTGCTAATGAGTATTTTCAGTCTCTCTGTGGATTTTTTTGCAAATGTTAAGGGAAAAACAACACAGCATGCCGAATGATGTTAAGAGGTACTGTTATTGCTATAGAAAAATACTAATTTTATATGTATTTATCCCATTGTATTATAAATAGCGAATAAAGTTCCGAGCATGTCAATTTTATTTTTTTGCTACATTTGGTTTTTTATTATATGCAAGCTAATACTAAATATGCAACCCACACATACATTTGGCATAAACATAATTGAATTTAAATTTATCACAATTCATTTTATAATAATTATATTAGTCTAGTTCCTTCAACTTCTTAACTATAGCAAAATGAGCTTTTAACAAAAATGCTAACTCCAAACTATTATTACGTTTAGGACTCCTCCGCAAACTATACACTTTGGACAATGAAAACTTAGATCCAACCCATAACGTAGGACGTCACATACATTATTATCAATATGTAAACTTTACAAAATTTGTTTCAATATGTGTAAATTTGTCAACTTGACTAAAAAAAATATAAAAATAAGCTTATGTTTATAAACTAGCAGTTTTTTAAAACAAAATTTGAATTGTTTTTCACAATGTTTCATAACTAATTGCCCAACTATAAAAGAAGGCCCCACGTGCCCTCACGTAATCGGTTTTTGCTTTCTGATTACGTGAAGTTGAAATTAATATTTAATTTTAGATGTTGTATATTTTATGTTTCATAAGTATAACTCCATTTATGAATCCTTTTTTCTCAATAATTGATAGCATGCCAGTCACGAATTCGTTATATCATTCCAGATTGTAATTTTACTATTCAAACTAATGGAATACATAAGTGAAGCCAATTCCAAATTTTATGACTAATGATATGTTCTGTAGATGTGTGTGTTAAATATTCTTTGGTTATTTTATGTTGGTATTCTCATTTAGTATCTAATTAGTAGACACTATGATCTAAAGAGTTCGCATATATTTTATTGTTTCTCTGATCCGATCACTCTATGATTCATGATGTTTCCAAATCACAGCAAGAGGAGTCATTTGAAGCTACGTTGAATTATTTATTTTGGACTGATCGTGCATACTACATATGATAGAGCTTACTTTTAACAGAATTGAAAGTTTTACGATATTTTTGGATAAAAATCTCTACTTTAACCCAAACAATGAAGGTTTTCTTAAAGTTAAGACAAAATTGTTCACATTTACAAATCAAAATGCTTTGTTTGGGTTTGAAATTTGCTTTAAGGAACAATATTCTGTTGCATTAAAACTTTTCAGGACGTGGTTTTATTTTCGTAAAATGACAAATTACAGTAAGTTTTCAACCCCAAACTCTGTTGCTGGACATTTTAAGCCCTGTTTTATCCAAATTAAAGCCATTTAAGTTATTTTAGAAGTAGAATATGGGTCTTTGAGGAACAAAACACTTGGTTGATACACAAAAAGATTTTGAGTGATTTTTTTGTGCGTATTAAAGCGCTTATTTTGCCGGTTTTTCGTGCATATTTAAGCGCTTAAAATGTCTGTTTTAGTGCATCAAATCACAGGGTCTACTAATTGGTTATTGACCGCTATTGGATAGAGAGATAGAAAATACGCAATTTGTTATAACACGTGTTAAAAAAACTTACGTGGAAAAACACGTTATTACTTTTTTGTCCCATATACTACTAAAATATGATGCAGACACCATATACATGTTTCATTTCTTCACACTAACCAGACTGATAATGTTCCAGCAAATTCTCGTCTCTAAACTAGTTTAGTGCAGATCCCAATTCTAATCATGTGTCAAAGCTAACGTTGCGTGCTCCCTGAAAGTTGTACCAGCTTTTATTTATCACCGAAATTAGGTAAAACGGGATACTACAAACTTGAACATATTAGTTAATAATAATAATTCAATATGTATTATGCTTAGGGCATTCAATATCCAAATAATATCTGCCACAAATTTATCCGCTTTCACCGACGGTGAAAGTAGTAAAAATTTCCCGGTTCTTGCATGACGCGACGCCTTGCTGATTAAATAAAACTTGACCAAAATGGTTTCGTACATTCGTGGCCATATTTTTCTTACTTTGGTTGGATGTGTAGTCACCAGACAACTTCCAGTTTGCTCAAGATTCGAGCCAAGCTTTGTCTTGAACCACCGAACTTACGACTCTGCACCTTCAAATTTTTACAGTTACTTGTCCATATTCTCTCGTTGCTTAGTTCATGTAGTAAACTACGATGGTCTTGACATTGCTGCCCCACAAATAAATTTTAACCCACTTGTGCTTTCGCGAGTAGTAGCTGTCAAAATACATGATTCAGCTGGATTCCAAACGCGTATGTCGGTACCCTTTG
>JAQIXX010006807.1:0-11717 GCA_034700605.1 Willowsia nigromaculata | reverse complement strand
TCCACCAAAAAATTAATCCAATTAATTAAAAGTAGTTTGGTGTGTTGCCAAATGCAATAAAATGTGTATGACTTGGGAGGAGAGCTGAGGGGAAGAAAGAAAATAATTTGGAAAGTGCATTTAAAGCTTCCGTATTTTATAGCGTAATGGTGATCGCCTTGAATCTCTGATACACACAACGACAACCCTTTTTGTCAATCAAATTATCGTAGTGATAATAAACTGGGAAATGCATGGTATGCGTCCAAATGTAGTCTCTCCTTTATAACTTTTTACTAAAAGGTGGTGGGCAGGATTGGGCCGGTAGGGAGACTTTGGAATCGGAAAAATTTAATGAATCTACAAAGTGAATTTAGTATTTTCGAACAACTCTACGTTTCTGTTGGTACACATCTATTTAGAGTTGTCCTTAGATCTAGTTATTTTAATCAATCTTCCATCTTCCAAATTTGTAATATAATGGAAAAGTAAATTTCCTATACCATATTCAACAGGCAAACAAATAATGCGGCATACTTTCATGATGCACTAAATGAATTTCTCTGGACATTTGTTCTCCATCATTTATTAAGACGCTTTCATCACAGTAGCCACCGCATCAAAATAAATATACAGACCTTTTGAAGTGGGTTGAATTGAACCGGGAATGCAATGACTCTTTATATGCTTCATAGTAAGACATGACGGCTAAACTCTGCACAGCAACCAACATTTTGGATATGCTAGGGTGTTTTTATCGTTTTACCGGAATTATTATGCACGAAATCAATGACTATAATTTACTCGTGTGTAATAAGTCAAGTGAGTACATTCATCAAGAAGGAAAGAGAAAGTAAATGGGGGAGAGAAAGGAAAAGGTTAACAATTGCTCTGTGTGCTATTACTATTGTGTTGTGCACACATTGTGATTTATTTCCTGTCTGCCAGCAGGACAAAATTGCATGCCTTTATTTTCAGTTGAAGGTTCGAGGACAAACGTAACAAGAGTGAAAATGTATATGTGAAAGGTGAAATGCTTGAGTATTAATGGACTGGGTTAGAGTATGGTACACGTAGAAGACAGAAATGTAGACGCTTTAAAGGTTCAACACTTTTTTACTGCAATTATTTGTATGCTTGCATTTTATTGCATGCATGACGGAAAGTTAGACATGCCAACACCAATCACCGACGCAATGCTAGGCACTAAACCTTTACGCCCATTTTGTCAATTAGCTCAACTATATCGAAATTGACAGTTATTTTTGAATGTTAAGAGCATGCACAAACAATTATTTTCTCTCGCTTGCACTCCTTGAGCGCAAGTTGTGATTTTGTTTATTTTTTTCATTTTCTACGAACGTCTAACTCAAGTAAAATTGATTTGCATCATTTCACATCGTGGAAAATATTCGCGCAAAATACATGTCGTGCCATGGTACATAACATGTACAAAATACTGCAAGTACAAATAAGTACGTGAATTTTCACATGGCCGACACCCGAGAAAAGTAGACGTACAAAGAATAGACTTTATGGAAAGGCACATAATAGCCAACGAACCAGAAAAGATGTTCAGAAAGACCAATACTACAGCCAAAGAATATGTAATACAACACTGCCAAACAAACCCAACAAAAATTGCATACACGCTAAAAATAATAATAACAATAATCGTAATCGTATCCTTCTGGCCATACAATGGATGCATTTAAGATGAATGACAAAAGAAACGATGAATACTTCTTGGAAAGCCAGCACAAAATGCTGACTTGAGAAATTGTAGTGAAAGGGGTAATAAAAGTGAAGGCTCTAAGAAAATATTGGAAGACTTACCAATAATGCTCGTGAGGAGAAAGATGACACAGGACGATATGCAAATCGGGGAAATGTACGATGAAGGTGATGATAGTGCTGCCTTCAATTTATTTTCGATCCAATAATCCACACAGCGAGGAGAAATTAAAGTGTTTGAAGTTCACATTCCTATCTTACTACTAGGACGCTAGAAACTGAAAACCTTTCTATGAAATCAAGTCAAAACTAAGGCGGCTAAGAATGTTAAAGCTTTCGAATAAAGTTTGAGTCAATTTATCATCGAAATGTGAACAATCCTTGTACAACTCCGTCACTTTTCATTAGTCCATATTTTATCGTCAACGTTTCGATGAATTATTTGGTAGATCGCTACTTCCTCCGCCATTTTCGCTGCCGATATGGAATTACGCGATTTGAACGGGACAATCATTTGGGGCATGATATAGGTTGCTCCAATTTGACTAATTTAATTAATTTGAGCTTTTTTCTGATAACTATATATCATACTATATGTGTCCACGACACACAGGAATAAGAAGAGATTTTTTGCCCACTTTACTAATTAGGTTACATTAATAAAATTATATATTAGTACATACTACACAATAATGAACACTAGCTGAGATGTTATACTGCAAAGAAGCCCATGAGAGAAAACTTGTATCACTTGTAAAAAAGTTGGTCGGAGAAGCTGGCCAGTTTCTCAGGAACGAATGTTACTTAAATGTCATAACGAACGAACGGAAATAAAAGCACAGTCATGTAGATGAATTTACTGTTATGGTTTATAGAGGCTCCTTGTGTCACACACATCTTGTGTCTGTGTAGTTTTTATTTTTACAAATTAATATGAGTGGTGAACTTTCACCACATATTTCAAATCGAAATTTTCCTTGAAGTGTTTTTGTACTTGACTACAGACACAGAGATGTATGTACTACTCCAACGTGGCTGTTGTGGAGAGGGGTTAATGAAATGTTCAGAAGCCGATTCAGCACAGACTATGTTGTTGTGACTAGGATAGAAGCAGAAAGAGAACTGATAGTGAAAGCGGAGAAAATCTTTCTCTTATGGCTATACTCACTGGCACTATGAGTCGACTTATTCAGCTGCCCTACCGTTGTCGCTGAGCAAGCTGAGGATTACCCATTTTTACACAAATATGTCAATTATTTGCCCTTTTGTACATAGTGTAATTTTTGTGAGTAGGGTTTAGTAACATTTCGATAAAATTGTCATGCATAACAATTACAGTTTTTTCTTAGAGTGACACAATCGATTTCTGTGTTTGATTGTTTAATAAGAATTATATATTATACAAATATTAAAACTAATGAAAATTCAATCTGCATTAAAATATGGATTTCATGGTTATACATGCTTAATGCTGTGAAATTTTCAGGATGCGAGTACTGGGAAAACTATCTGCACACTGCTTTCGCTAACGTTCCTATTGAAATTGGTACTTTCACTCTAATTGTAGCCGAATTAGCACAACGGTGAATTGCAAGAGTTATAACCTATACCAGAATTGATTTTAAAGCTGAGTGTTTCACGAACTATATCCGACAACTAGCAACTGCTCTAACATTGCAACCGAACAAGCTAATAAGTTGTATGTGAACACTATTTTGAAAAAGGCTTCACAAAATAATGGCATTATGTAACATATAGCTCAAAATTTTAGGATATTACTGTCGCTAACAATGTAGACCCAACTACTTACCAGATGGTGCGCCTAAAATCATTCTTGAGCTAGTACTGCCTAACATGGGATACTATGAAATTATCGTTTTCTAAAAAGGGGTGTTTCTAGTGTTCATGATAAGTGTATTGTATAGTATTAATAACTCAGGTAAATTGATCTTGAAATCAGGAAACACGTTTTTACTAATTAAAGTAATAAGAACGAAAGAAAATAAATAATACATTTCTTCCGTTTAAAATACTTTCGCAAAAGATGTGCTATATCGGAAACTGAGATCAGTTTACCGAGAATTATCAATAACAGATATGATAACAATTTAGATGTATGACGAATACACAGATCAACTTATGTTTTTTTCTCATCGAAATCTTGATCTGTGTGATGAAAACATTTAAAATTTCATTACACATTGCTTCCTTTCGTTTGATCTAAATTCAAATTTCATGAAAATTATTGCTGATTGACTTTTATAGTGTATGTGCTTTGAAAAGTGAAATCTAAATGGAACAATAATTATTGAATCTTAAATGTCATCGGCTTAGGTATTATAGTCTTAAGTATTACGTAAGCTGTCGTAGACTCGAAAATTTATGCTACTCATTACACAGCTACCAGACAAACTTGAAATATCAAACAAAACTAAATTGATGGTTTCGCAAGCAGCGCAGCTTTAGAAATAATAAGTTAAAGTCACAGACAACCTCACCAAGGTTTGGGCTTTATGTACGCATGACGCATGTTACATATCTATTTACATTCCACCGAAAGTTTTGAATGGCCTACTTCATCTCAACGCTTTTTTGTAATCACCAAAAAAGTAAGGTTTATAATCGATTGTAAAATATATATCCATCGCTTTATGTTTTTGTGGTCTGAAGCTGCTGACAAGGACTCGAGCAAAATTCAGTGTGCCATTTTACAATATTTGACTCTTTGACAAAAGAATGTTACAGTACCGATTGCAAATCAATGGGAGCAGTGCAGTATCAAAACGCGATTTACGTTATGTCAGCATTAAATTGTGTAGTAGGTAGGTAGTATTTTAGTATTTTAAAATATATGCATTGGACACCGAATTGATAGTTTTTGAACATAAATATATTTTTAATTTCAATTGATAACAGATACAAAATAAGGTTCTCTTCTCTGTTTCTACTGAAATGGTATATAAAATTATAAGGTGGACCAACCAATAAATAGCTGATCTAATATACTAGAATAAAATGGGCTAACATCAAAGAAAAACAACTGATAAGTACAGTCAAGAATATTTATCCAAGATTTGGATATCTTGAAATTGTTACCCCACACTTTTCAACAACTCCAACTGGAATGGGATTGATCTTCGCTGAACATGTACAAAATCTTTTCTTCTATGCTAGTTTACCCTAATCCACCTTTTGATAGACGCGAGTTAACACGACGTCTGTGGCTTCCAAGATCACTTTCATCTCGTTATCCGAGAACTCCCTGAGAATTTTTAGGGTTTCGCCGCCACAGTTTTGCATATGGACTAGTGTGTTGTCTCCCTCCTTGGTAATGACAGACTGGAAATGAAAAAATACACCGTACAGGTAAATACATAGCAGTGAAAAAAACAATAAAACATTATTTAGAAGCATGTTAAATATTGGCAATAATCGTACATAATAGCTAAATATTTTATTTTCAGTAATGAATCATCATCATTGTAAACATTTCCAATAATTCAATTTCTTTTGTTTTCTGAGCAATTTAATTTGATTCTAAGGGTCGTTTTGAGTGCTATCTTTGCATGTGCATGTATTTTGTTGCGTCATATTATTTTCAATCTTTTACCAAATTACGCCAAACATACAAGTGGAAGTGGGTAGATTGGCTTACTACATGTAGTTTAATACCAATGACAAAGGAAAAGTCATTTCAAGTGATTATTTGATATTATGATATATGAATGTTTCATGAAGCTTTGTAAAATAATAAATCTATGCAAATTGAATGAGTAGTGTAAGGAGGGAAAGAAATTGCTTCTGCTTCTACTGCTATATTGGTTCTATGTTCTCACGGTATAAATTGAGTTCAATGTATTTTAGTCAGCCCACTTTAAAGTAATCCAAGTAAGGATGAAGATGCATTAAAAAGCAAACATAAATTAGTCATTCATGAAAAAACCAATTCGACAAATGCAATAAGCTTTGAGCTGCAAGTACAAATGAAAGCAGAGAGCTCAATACATGAAAATTCTCACAATATGCAGGGGTCATTTACACAATTTACGAATTTGAAAAATATTTCCTCTTATCTACTTAAATAAGGAGAAAATATGGAGATAAAAGTTGGATTCTGGTAAATGATTTTCTCCTTTGCTCTGAACAAAATATTTCATGCTTGACTATGCTTTCATGCTAGCAAGTAAACCAAAGCATGCATTAAAAACTTCCGAAGATATAAGTTATTGTTAGATTTAAGGCCTATTGTACATTCACGAACCTACCTACACATTTTTAATCTTATCGTTGAGAGAAGGCATTACTTCATCGCTCCAATTTGCTATCTTCCTATATGAACACACCATTTTATGTACTTATAGCAGAAGAATAAATCTGTCCCTATCAATGTCAGTCTATGTATTTCCAGCTTCCAGAAATACGATATAACATTTTAATTCAGTCAAATATGGATAATTGATTTTTGATTCTGGTTTACTTTTTAAAAGACTAACTTTTTAAAATTGTAGAAGTTAAGTTATGGAAACCCACTCAAAACATCTTTACATCAATTGTCTTTACATCTTTTATCGACACTAATGATTTGACAAATTGAATATCACTATTAGGTAACATAAGTTTACAGCAAACAAAAGTTGACAGCTTACCTTGCAGGTTCGACCCTCAGCGGTAACTTCATCAAACTCTTCTCCAAGCTTAAATTTGATGACCGTTGTTTTGAAGGCGGTGGAAGTCTTCACGGTCCATTCATCTCCTTCCTGAGAAATCTCAGTGGTTGGTGTACCAGTAGCTGCCATTTTGCGAAGCATGAAGCTGACACCTATCAATATGGGCAGAATTAAATTATGTCAAATTAGTTCATGCTTTTAAATGTTTTTTAATTGAACGAAAAATCAAATATCTCTACGTACCAATAGCCTTCATGTACTCATCAAAGTTTTCGCACTTGGCGAGCCTGAAGGTTCCAGTCAGGGAAGGCATTTTGTACGATGGTTGTCAGCGGAAGTAAGATCTCGAGAGAATACTACTGAGATGAGGTGCGTTCACCTGTCTAGAAAAAAATGCAATTTTAAGAATTATCAACAATCGAACAATCAACAATTTTAATGCGCTGTGTGCTTTTCACACGGTATCAAAATTGTGAAGTCACTTTACTACAAATAAACAAATTTAGTCTAAAATGAACTACAATCATTGGAAACTGACATCAAAGTTCAACTCTCCAATTATCTAGTTCAAATTGAGGTTGACGGCCGATGGCGAAGCCAACAGAAGGAATTCCTAGCGTGGTACTAACCATGGTTCTTTTGCAAAATAACAACTACAAAAAGGAACAATTTCAAAATTATCTAACAATGATTCAACATATTGCTTACCTAAAATGCTGGGTGGCTCAGTGGTTATTGACCAACATTCCTTGACAAAAAATCTGCTTGATGGAATGGGCAGTCAACCGAAGAAACTTTAACGAGTCAGTTGAGATTGAAACGGTCAGAGTAGAAATGTGGAAGATGTGACAAGATCAATCGGTAAACGCTGTCTGACACTTGGATGCTAGTCGCTCGGTTTCACGTGCTCTCATCCCAACTTCACAAATCTACGATGAAAAAATTTTACTTTTAAGTTTTAAGCAATAAGTAAATACTACCAACATTTATGCCGCATGAGCATACAGAATTTTACTATATGACTCACTCTTCATTGGACACAACACAAATACCAAGATAATTTATTATTTGCTTTACACAAACCGCACGTTGTAATGTATGCTTTTAACACAAAAAAAATCTACTCTTCTCTAATACAAAATCTCGTCTTCTACAAAACATCTTCTCAAATATACGTGTAGTGTGTATGGATGAAGGATTATCCGTGACAAAATATGATTTTATGCCGGCAGATAAGTAGGTTAGTTGTAAGTAAAGGGCTCCTTCATTCAGTATCGGAATCTAAATAGTGCTCATATTGTATTTGTATGCATTTTCTCGCGAATGACGTATTGACAAGATGTAATGTAACCTTTATACTTATACCACTCATAAGGAAAGGATGTACCAGTATTTTTCTGGGAATATGAAGTAACAATAGGTGCTTAACCAACATGCTTGGTGCATAAAATCGGCATCTTTCTGAAGCGGCGTGTTTTACACTTCACAAGTGGCTAGAAAACCAGATGAATCTACATGAAAAATACAACACAATCCGACAGAGCAGCCAATCACGATGACGCTTACCACAGCTAAAAAATGTAGTTTCTTTATTGCTTATTTTTTGATTTACTACCGATTCGCATACTTGCTGATATAATGCATAACTTTACGCTACTACTAGAATCGCAATGAATATTCTGCCCTGGACTGGTGATTGTCGAAGTGAGTAGAGTAAAATAGTTTATCTGAAAAATAGTTTTGGATTTGGATATGTGCTTGACTTTTCTCACTTTTTATCCTATACCGTAAAATCGTAAATAGACGCCCCGGCGTCTACGTGCAAAATTGATTTTTTCGTCCGTAGACTCCGGGGCGTTTATTAAAGGGGGGCGCGTAATTACGGGGGCATCTATTTACTCCTCCAACTTTTCGTTAGAAATTTTGCTAAAATATCTTGTGCGAGATGCATAAATATGAGATAAAAACTAAGATTTCAGTGTAATATTGTATGCTCCGTGTGTTGAAAATACACACCTAAGGCAAAAATGATAAAATACTTTGTTTTATCAATGCGTAAACATGTACTGTTGCGCATGTGACACTTCCCAATAAGGAGGCGTCTATTGGGAGGGGAGGCGCGTAATAGAGGGGGGCGTCTATTACTCCGCCAACTTTGTAATCCGTAGACGCCGGGGCGACTATTAAAGGGAGCTGCGTTATTCCGAAGAGGCATATATTTCAGATTTTACGGTATATATATTTCCTTGCATTCAACTTAATAGACGAAGAAAACTTGACTTTGCTTTTTAGAATAATTGGTGACAAAAATTAATAAAATACTAGTAATCATTAACAATGATACTTTTTGTTGTGCTACTCCTCCATAAACGCTTCACTTCCTTTGTTTTTATTCTATGCTTTTTGCGTATAAAATTTTTTTGGATTTTCCAGTCTCGTTTTGACTATTTGATTTTGACAATTTAGTTTTCTGCACGATGATGATGCTAATTTTTGATAAAATGATGCGATTTGTTTCATTCTTGCATTTTCTATTATTCGAGTAGTCAGTAAGGTCTAGTCTCTGAGTCTCTTGTATAATTTTTGTTCCTAAATAGTCTAAACACTATTCATTCTTTTCTCCAAAGAGATATCATCATCAGCAAACAAGAACTCTTACAATTCTTCACTATAAACAACGATAGTAAATTCCGTTAATCCTTACATGTTCACTAGATCACCGTCACCGTTCCAGAACGCTAGCTAATCATTATAATCAATCACAATGAAAACAAAACGAGCATACCAATATGCCTAGTATACTACCACATACCAGGTTTCAAATCGATTCACTGTTAACAAGACATAATAAAATACGTAGTAATACAACGATTAAAGATACACAGTAACTGATGAAATAGTGTTGTATACTGTATAGTGTAGAAACCGCGGCGAAATCTACTCTTTCCCGTCATTCTAACCTATAATTGTCTTCATTCCATACAATATCCGCGAATAAAAGCTCACACCGTTAATGTCCGTTAGCTGTCTTTATGATGATGATCCCCACCACCCAAACTTGGCTCACTCAAACTTGGCTGTGCCTCACCCAAACTTGGCGCTCCTTGTTGAGGTCGATTAACAAAAAGCACGGATAACTCTTCCAAGGACTGCCTCGCATAAAAAGTGATGAACCAAGAAAATATAAATTCCACTGACTAATGGTCCGTAAAGATTTCCAAAGCTCATTAATACCCTAACGTTTTGCTGCAGATTGGAGTTTATATACTAAAGAATCTCTTCCCCCTTTGTGGAATGTAATTTGGGTTGTCATGAAAGCTATTCCTGGTAGAATTGTTCACTAAAAGGACAAAATTAGGACAATTAAAATTTCTACTTTACAAAACAGAAAATAATTGTACGCTAGAAATAAGTTTTATGCGAGCTATAATGGTTCCTCAGATACTCATTTCCCTTATAAATCTATTTAGAGCTAATATGCATAATTTCAACACAATGGAGTATCGTTTTTATTAAATGAAGTTTCCAACAAAAAACACGGAATAATATGTTAACGAATTACAAGATTAGTTTAATGGAGTAAAAATATTGAGATAAGATGCAAGGTGAGAAGTTCGCATGGAACTACATCATGTAACGACTCCACCGCAGAGTGTCTTTGCTGGTGTGTTTTCAACTTGTCTATTGATTCAGTTATTGATTGGGAGGGAAAAGGAAAAAGACGTTTTGTCCCCACCTGTCGTGTATCACGGGTCGCTCAAGGAGGGATTGAAGTTGTTGCAGGGATGAGATACGGGACAGGAGAAGAGCAGCGCTAACGAAAAGAATGACCAATTCTATGGCCTGTTGCTATTTAGATTGACGCTGAGCAGTCTCGTGTAACAGATGAGCATTAGCTGGAAAGTAAAAGATAAAACGATCAAAATTATGTCCTTTGGAAGCTACAGATTTTGGAATAGGAGAAAATGATTTAGAATGAATATTGATTTCTTGATTTACTTGTGGCAGAAGAGCGGTACTAATGGTTTCCACCACCATAGTTGAGGATACTAGGTACAGAGATTGCGTTCTCAACGGACATTTTCCGCCAGTGATCATAGTAACAGGCTTGTCTTCTCCCACCAGCACCTTGACCACCAGTGGCAAGCACTGTTGACACAACAGAAGCCGCTGCATATGACTAGGAACTGCAGTTTTGGCAAGAACTAGCTTCGCGATTCCTCGTGCATTCTGTGGTGACGGGCTATTAGATGATGGTCCGATAGCTGAGATATTTCCACTTCCAGAGTCTCAAGAGGACTCGTCTGGAACCGGAACGTCTACCCTGAAACCATCCTTTGTTTCCACTTGTGCCCACAGAACATGCACATTTGTTCATCAATAATTAATGAGACATTTGTACATACAGATACCACTAATTGGAACACATTACACTGCACAACAGAAAACCTGTATATTCGTTAACAAATTCATCAGATGGCTCATTTCTATAATTTTACTCGACTCACAGCGACTCCTCTTTGAAGTTGACGAATTTCCCCTGCCTCTTGCTCCATACTATAGCTCCATACTTTACACATCAGCTCAAAAGTCGTGTCTCTTGCAATGAGCGACGCAAATCTACGCTTTTCAGTCCTGGTACATACTCCTACCGCGTTTGCAAAGATTTTCGCCTAACCTAACCTTTGTGACTCGCTCTACAATGCAAACGGGAATGAGCACCTGAAAAACAACAAAATTAAGGTTATTCTAAACATGCTTACATCTCGTTGTCTCTTTGTACAAAATTAGGCCATTAATTGATGCAGATAATAATGACAAATGTTGGCAATAAAAACGTCAACAATTCTGTTTCATACGTGGATGAACACTCTACTTACCATGGTAACGTAACCAAACACGTTGGAATAAAACGCAAAGTAGTTTTCTGCGTGATGTGGAGGAATCCCCGTAGAAGAATATCGCCCGCAACAGCACGCGAGTAGTCTGCAAATGGAAACAGAAAAACCGTGAAAATAAAATTACACATGTTCCATTATTACTCAGTTACTCTTTATATATCTTTTTTTGTATTTAATCATGGATTCGATAAAATATAAAGACATAAGAATAAAAAATATTGCTATTTTCATGCAAATGAGAGAGGAAACCAAGAGTTAAAGGTGTGAAAGTGAAAGAATCTTGTGTCATGCAGCTTCCTTGACAGGATTTCCAGTTGCCGCTGCTTCATGTCAATGTGCACTTTACTTTAAAGCAAAGCCAAGAAGAGCAAACATTTTATTCATTTTAAACTCATTCTCAGCTTCACATAATATGCAAAGCAAAAGCGAACTTTGC
>JAQIXX010006806.1:0-11719 GCA_034700605.1 Willowsia nigromaculata | reverse complement strand
ATATCACTCTACTTTTCATTCAAATTGTCATTCTCGATCCGCAAGAATGCCAAAGTGAGAATAACTTGATAAAAAAAATCCATTTCTGAAACTCTTTATTGTGTAATATAATAATGGAGATCAGTCAAAACAAAATATTATACGGATTTGCTATCGCAATATTTCTCCTCAATGACTCAAACTCCACGAGCGTAGTAAGTAGTGGTGCATGGATGGATGGAAAGAGAATAGAGAGCTGAGGTAGAAGGGAAATATTGTATTATGTACTTACGATGATCACTACGATGAAGTGAATGTAATCCGATATCACAGTCTTTTCATGGAACATCACAATCCATCTATCTCCTTCTTTTATAAGGATTAAAGTTTTAGTAGTGATATTAATGTACTTATAGTAATATCATCATAATAAAATGCGTTACAAGTGGTATTTGATTCATTGACATTGTACCACCATTTATGTTTATATACTTGTACAGCTTGATGTGTTGCAGCAGCAAAGAAAGGAGAATCTAGCAGGAGAAATCAGAGTGTGAAGTCGAATTACATATGACAACTAAGCCGAACCACAATACTGTACAAAATTGTCAGTATGCTAGTATGGAACAGTTTCCATTTTTATCTTTGTCTCTCCAATAACAGCCATATGTATACCATGTACATTTACAAAAGCAATGTTTCAGCAATATTGCTAGTTCTTTTGATCGTCAAACTGAGCGAGTTTGATTCATATTTAGTCCTTTATCTTGGTCGGTTGTACAATCGATCTTTTTCCTACATTCTATACTGCCACCACCACCACCATGAGAATGTCATGCTTTAATCCAACACTAGCGTTATTTCGTGCAACCATGTCCCTTTTTCTCTCTCTGTTTTTAGACCTTATCTGATGATGTCTCCTCTCATGACGATGCCATTCCATTTAGTCGACACTAAGGAAAAGGCAGCTACTAATAGCTTGTCCAATCTATCTAAGTATGTGCCTACGTACTGACTAGCATGTGCGGTGGGGGTGGTATGGTGGTAGCGCTATTTGATGTGGTCTCCTCACTTTCACTTTTTACTTCAAAAACTTCCACCAAGCTTTGGAGACACAGCACGAGCAGCAACCAGTGCTCGCTCTCTTTATACTTACTTTACCAATAATAAAATGGCTATGCGTGGAATGAATCAAAGTACTTCTTTATCTTCTATAAAAAGTATAAACTATGTTATGAATGAATATTGATTGCTTTCTCCCTTGACGGCTGGAATTCATGTCAGTTAAAATCAGTGTCATTCTCTGGGATACTACAATTTTTTATCTGGGAGACAGGCATTTGCCAAAAAAAAGTACCACTTAAAACGCTCCAAATATTTTTTTTGAGAAAATTCGAGCAAGTGTAATAGTTTGGTAGTTTTTTTTGGCAACAGGATTTTTTACGGCGTGAGATACGATTCGATGATGATGATATGGCGATCGTGAACAAGCATCAGTGAGCGTTTTTTTTTTCGCAAACATACCACCATCGTGTTTGAAACACAAGACACACATTCTGGTTTTTTTATAGCGCAGCACGTCTTTGTAATAAAAATGTTTCCGTAAATGTGAAATTTATTGGATTTTTATCGATTTCGTTCTTTTGTTTTTTTCTTCTGGGCTATCATCAAATAGTCATCATGCCGATGATGATGTTTCTTCTGTAGATTTTGTTTTGTAACTTTCAATTTCATGTGACTTGATTTCATCAAACGTTTGCAGTGCTATTGGCATTGTCTTTTGCAAATACAAGACACATTCTTCTCAGCACAAAATACATTCTACTCGAACCCCATGGTAAAAATTCAGTTTCAGAGATTGATTTACGAACATCACACATTCGTATATTTTCTTCATTTGGTTACCTGAATGATTTGATGATATCTATGAACGAAGAAGCAGTTTCCCTTTCATTCTGCGTGTATATTAGGTATGCAATACCAGTTGGTAATTGCAAGGTTAATTTAGGACTGCAATAAACACGAAATGAAAATTCAATTTCACACCTTGGAAAATTCAACCCAAACTACCTTACAACTAACTTATTTGGATGTGCAAAACTAAAGTCATCATCTTCATTCCCATATGAATCCGATCATTATGATCATCATGTCTCTGAATCCTTTTTCCCTTACAATCCCGCGAGCTGCAAAAGACACCAGGAAAATAGGTATACATGGATTACGTTATGTACGTACATTCACACAGCATTTCACATTTTCTCCATAAAGTGAAAAAGAGTTAGTGGTTGGTTGAACAAGAACATGAAATTGGATTTGAAAAAAGTTTTTAGCCCGAGAAAGTAAGACTGTTATGTAAGCAATACATTTGGATACTAGAGCCCTTTAAAAATTCTCAGTATATATAAAACTGCGGCAGGGAAAGGAGGAGATGAAGGAACACTCAACTTTCATCCAACACCAAAAAATATATTTGCTTGAAAGGATACAAGACCATACCCAACCCGGCCACGCGAAGAAGAAAATTGAATGTGCAGAAAAATAGAGCGAGTTACATAGAGCCAAAGCCATGGCTCTTCATCTCCACACCATGTGGCATAAATGTATAGAGATGAACTTGCTTATTCCCAAATAGTCTTCCGAGTAGTAACAGTAATAGGAACCAATTTCATCAAATGTATTTAGAGAAAAAGTTTGAAACCGTATAAATCGGCTCCTTTTTCTCTACTGCTTCTTTCTCATGGAATTATTTTCTATAAAAGAGTGTGGCGTGGCGATGCATTTTCTTTCTCCTTTTTTATTTAGTCTCGTGTGTGTTCATTCATTCTTTCACTCACTTGCTAACTTCCAGTGTGCCTCCCTTCACTCCTTGTTGTAGATGACACGAGCACTTTTTAGACGAGTAAGCAGTGAAGCACTACACTACAGTCAGATTTCGTAATGTAATGTGCGTAACAGCAGCAAAGAATACCAACCGAAAACTCGCTCTCTTTCTTTTTCTCTCGAACCGAAAACCGAACAGCTTTTGTTGTTTCCTTAAGTGGGTGACGAGATGGTTGGCGCTGAGAGAAGGGAAAAAATAAAAGAATGGCGATGTTGTTGTTAGCAGCAGAACCGATACCCATCTACCAGCAACTTTCTTCTTCTTGTTTTTTATACATTTTTTTATTCAAGGATTCACTTAAAGTCAGTGCCCATTACATCTCAAGTCAAAACCTTTTCATCCCATTCCTATCCATAGCCATGCAATAATAGAACCACTACTCTGAGAACTACCAGAGTGAACCACTACTACCACCAGCGACGCCATTGCCACCGATCCATTTCCATGAAAATTTGTGAAGCTTTGGTTGCTCTTGCTGTGAAACAGTTCTAAATGCATAGAGATGGATAGATGGATGGATATATACTCGGAGAGAGAAAGTTAGTCTAGGACCCTTCACTTTCTCCACTTTTTTCTGCAAGAGAGGAAAAAATTTCACCACACCAAGTTTTCGCTCCATTTTCCTTGAAAACACAGCGAGCGTGAGGAAAACAGTGAACTATAGTAGTAGTTTTTTTGCTTAAAAACTAGTCTCTTTCTCTATGACGGCAGTTATACAAAAAGGGTTCCCTTTTTCCGCTAATGCAGTTTTCGTCTATTGCCTTTTATGTCATGCTGCTACAATGTGAGAGAGGAAAACAACGACTACACTTGTGTTTCCATTGCTTCTCTACTTGCTGATCAATACTCAATGATGATGATGATGGCGAATGGTGATGTTCATGATGATGAGATGCTTTTTAAGGGTATCAAAGGTTTCTCCTATAGAAAACGAAATACATATTTATAGAGGTAGTTGTAGAGTGCTACTGGACTGTTGGAAGTGAATGAGCACACTTTTATTTCGATGACTTGAGACTTTGCTTGCACATTCGTTCTTCCGTGTTGTTTCGTTTTGTTCGCATTGTGTTTTGTTGTGTGTGCTGGGTAATAATAGAGAACCATGACTTCGATGTGTGTGTCTGTACAAGCAAGCAAAGAGACAAGCGTGTGTAAATGCGAGAGAAAGTCTAGTGAGAAGGGTGAAGGAGAAAAGGGAAATGGCAAAAAACCAATATTGAAATGTTGTTGTTCATTGAACAACAACGGGAGCGGATATAACAGCACATCACATCTCATCTGAGCGTTACGCTTAGGTATACCCAGTACATATAGCTATTTCAATTTTTGTCAAGTGATGTGCGTAAGTTTTTGCACAATAGGTACATGTTTATATTTTAAGAGAGAGATACAAACAGTCAAAGTATAATTTTGTTTCAGGAAGAAGCAGAGTTTGTAAGGAAAGGAGTGGGTATATTGGGTGGAAAGGAAAAGGCAGCAGACAAAACTCGCATCTGGAGAAAAGACTTGACATTCGCATGTGTCATGCACTTTGAAAAATAAGAGAGGTTCGAAAAAGAAAGAAAGTCGAATAAGCAGCGTTTTTTCAAGCATGTGAATAAAAGAATTGAACTGGAAGTGGAATGCTATAATGCTACTAGTTGGTAGATATTATACCGAGATGGGAAGAAGGAGACTGCTGATATGAAAGTTTTGTATGTTCTTAAGATCTTTGAATTATTTGTTTAGTTGTATCTACATACTACATACATTCATACATCTCTCTATAGTTTGAGTAGACTCTCCAGTGAAATGACAATCTAGTAGTAGTGGGGATAGAAACTAGAGAAAATAGTTTGTGCTGAAAAAGGGAAAATCGGCAACATCAGGCCTTTGCCTTGTCCCACGATGAAATGTTTCTCTCTTTTCTTTCTCTTTTTTTCCCTCGCTATCTCTGTTGTTGTGGATGTATACATCTTCCTCCTCGTCGTGGAATGTAGGCCACCAGTGGCATCGCACAGAATCGCAATACCATATGGACATCAGAGAGGAAGACGAAGGGAAAACATGGGATTTGTTGTGTTTGGCTGGGATGTATTTTTAAGGGGAAAGGCTGCTGCTTCTGGTGTGCTCCTGCTATAACATTTTCTTCACTTCAAGTGAAAAAAGATGACGATAGAGGAAAAGAGGCAATAATAATAATAACAGGGATTCTTTTGAGCACCAATGGCGGCAATACTACATGCTTTTTTGGCTTTATTCATCACATTCCAGAAAAGCATCAGTTGATTCGCGTAGAAGAATGAATCGTAGAAAGAAAATTCTCATCTCCTCTTATAATAAAAATAATAATAATGGTATGCACTTTATATGAGCAGTTTTTTTTGTTTGAAGAGAAGATTTTGTGTAAGAAGACGAAAGGGAGCGATGATGATGATGATTCTTTTTAAGGGTGATAGAAGAGCCCATATAAATCTTGGCTGGGCGTTCACATGTCTCTCGTATTGCAGCCCAGTGCCCGGCACTCGCACTCACTTTATTGCCTTTATTGAAATATATCTCTGGCTAATTCTTTTTAGTCCAGTACTTTCACTACTTGTAGTACTCGCATACAAGCATATACACACATACTTTCACTCTGACGGCGTGGCCTGTCTCTCTGTTAACTTTCACTAGTTCTTGCTTTCACTAGAGAAGAAAAAAGAGAAAACTGTGTAATTTTTTCCCGACTAAAAAGAAGGAAAATGGACTAGTGAACTCTCCGAGACTAGACCAGGCCGGCAAAAGAACCAAGCAAGCTATTTTACTTGACTTATTTAAACAAGTGGATAGATAGAGAGCGAAGATGGTTTAAAGAGTGTATGTGATTATATGGCATATATTTTTAAAATGGTGGAACTCCTACTGCAAATAAAATATATTCTTCATTTTCACGAGAAAAGCATACAAAGTGCTATTTTCTTTTTCTCTCTCTCTATGTGAGAGGAAATGTGTTTCTGGATTAGGGTTGATGGTGTTTAGAAATACACTTTATGGGCAAGAGCGACATGTGAAATATGTACTGGGCCCGCCACATATCTCACTTTTCACACGTTTCTTACTTACTTACTCAGAAAACTGGGGAAAAATAAGCATTACCGCAATACCATTTTCCTTCTCTCTCGAACGGCAACTACTTGTGAAACATACAAAACCATTTCTTGAACAGATCTTCGTTCGACCGACTTGGTCTTCTTGTGTGAAGTCAACACATTTTTTCCACTTTGCCAAAACATTCCAAAAAATACGAGGAGAAGTAGAGATGATGGCTGATAGTTAGGAAGGCGGAGGAGGAGAAAAAGGACCATCACGATGATGATGATTACGATGATGGCATTGGTACACATTTTACTTTCTTTCCAGTGGAAATTCTAATACCCTGCCATTTCACACTCTGCAGTCTACCAAAACGAAAAACTGAAATGAAACTATACTTGACTACATGGAACATTACGAAAAAGGCAATTTTTAAAGCAACCTATTTTCTTGGCGTAAGGGACCCATGACACATTCTGAAGTATACGCTCCAATTCTCTACTTTTCTCTCTGTGTATTTTCTTTCGATTGTTGTTGGTTTTCTAGGACTAGAGATGTGTTTTTTTGGGGAATTCAATCGATAAAAGGACGATTCGATTTGCATTTTCCCAAATGTGGCATAACACCCAAGAAAATGCAGAAAAGCTTTGCAAGTTTGTGTGCGCGACTTTTGTCACCATACATGTTTTGCATAGGAGAGCACGACCCTATTTTTTGTTCTTCAATAGAAGGAACAGTAGGATGAGATGCTTAGAATAAATGTTGTGCAATTTGCCTTGATTTTATGCGAAATTCCAAGAAAAAGAAAGCATTGCTTTCTCAACTTAAACTAGCATACTCTGTCTACTATTAGGCTAAACATTTGCATACAGAGTGGGTGTGCGCACTTCAAGTTTAAAAGAAACACAAGTGCTTCACATTTTTTATTTACAACATCCTCTTTATGCCTGTTTGCTTTAAAAAACGCCCACTGTGAAAGGCAAGCTCACTTGTTCGTATCTTCCAGCTCGGAAACAGTTTCAATTTTCTAGAAGCGCATCCAGCAGCACTGCTGGCATGGGTAGTCATCTTTTATATATTTTGTCACCAATCGGAACTTGGTGCGGAAGCTGTTGTTCCTTACGAAGAAATAACAAGTTGTTTCGCAGTAGCAAATTCTTCTTCTCGTAGAGGAAGATCAAAACTTGTATACAAGTTGTTATATCCTTTGCTTCTGCAGTAAATATTTCATTGGCATTTTTCGCAGTTCCATTTGTCAAAAAAGAAGTTTGCTGCACGTAAAAGTGTATAGAAACATGACAGGCAAATAGACGGAGACAGTTTGGTGCCATAATTTGTGATGTGGAAATAAGGAAGGATCAATGTGAGATATGTTTTCTGGGTCCAACCTATATTATGTATATGTGGTAACGAACATTTGACATTCGAAACGAAAAGGAGTGAAAATTCCACTCTAGAGACATGAGCTACTTTTTGTATACAGCTATGCATGTATACACAATTTTGAAGCACTTGGCCACTCTGAGAGACTGGACCGGAAGATGGAAAGGAAGTTGAAGAAAAGTCGTCTTCGTGGAAAAAACAGCAGCAGTAGTGCACTGCCTTGAGAAAAGTTACCTTACCCAACGTTTTCCCATTCCACCAACAAAAAAAACTATCTGACATGGTCTCTCTTCTCTGGCAAAGTCCATGAATGTCAAATATGGAGGAAGGATGCCGGGTGGTAGAAGTCTTTCAACTTTTTCGTGCCTAGAATTCATTCTTCAACAGCAAAGTTGAAAGTTGAGTTTTAGCTACAAGAGTTAAAGCAAAAAAGGTGTGATGTTGTTTCTGGATGGAAGGATGGATGACCATCATCATCACTACTACTAGTAAGCTTGGCAAATATCCTTCCAAAAAAACTTCTTTGGAAGTGAAGAAGCAGCCTCGAGAGTCAGCTCACATGTGGCAATTTGTTACATTCCTCCCATCAAAGTTCCCTTTTCGAAGCATTTGACTTGTGATACTTGCTGTGCTACAGCTGCCCTTCTCGTCTCTGCTGACGGATACAAAAGGGAAACAGAAATGAAATGAGAGACAAGGAATTTTCTCCGCGTCCGTGTTTAGCACTTAAGAAAACCTGAAACGAAAAAGAAGAAACAATAATGTTTTATTGCTCGTATTTTTTCTTAAAAATATACAATACACTTGCTCCCAGCAGCGTGTATAAAAAGGATGCTGTAGTACTGACGACTGACATGATGGCATGCAATTGTGCACAAGAAAAGCTTTGCTTCTTAGTGTAAAGGGGATGTAGCAGTGTAAATCGAATTTTCCCTATTTTCTTTCAAATAAGTGAATACCTTTTGCTCCCACTGTTATTTCGAGAAATATAGAAAATCTCTTTGTTAAGTACACCAAGAAACTTTACCAGCCATACACCCACTCATCTCATGTACCTCGATTCTTACAACAATAAACCATCCATTGGAGTATTAAGGGTAGCTTAAAATGTCAGCACAGAGTGAGAGCGAGTTAGAGGTGGGTGGAAAAGAGAGGAAAAAGAAGCTCTAGTAGGTCTTTACCTCCCCTTTACTTTCTTGACATGTTACAAACGTTTGGATTTCAGAAAGGAAGAGATCGTTTGACAGGTACAAAAAGTTCCAAATAATGGAATCCACTTGTTTTCTCCTATTTATAAATACAAACTTTCTTGGGAGCCCAACAAATATATTCCCCCTTCAACCTCAAAACAATAAAATATTATTTCCCCTTTTAAGCGTAAAAATCCATTTTCAAAATAGACTGAATATCTTGAACTTTTAATGTGATGACGAATATACTATAAGACAAGCAGAGTAGTACTTTAAGTATAAGTCTATCCTAAGTAAAATGATGTGCTACAAGCTACTAAACTCTACGCTTTTTCCTTTTTAACCAAAGAATGAATGAGAGTATAGGCTTCGACTTTCGAGGAGGTCTACATTTGTCAAAATGCTTGTTGTTGTCACAATCCATTTTCAGTTATAATACCATTACCATTATGACGACGATTCCGTTCTTTCTTGCCATGTCTCTCTTTGTAGAATTTCCCATAAATAAATGACATTTTTCCTTTCTGTTTGACTCCCCATTCATTCTTCATCTTGTTTAGCATTTATTTCCTTCTATGTATATTTATTGTATATACAACAAAAAATGTGCATCGCATGATCACTACCCATATAGGAAGTATGCAAAGACTGCCTGTTGAATAGAAAGTATTTCTCTACCATTTTGATGATAAAGTTGCAGAACGAAGGAAAACAATACAGTTAATTTCGTTTTGATTCTGCAGCAATGATAAATTAGATTGGGAGCTCGTGCTGACTCTTGATTCAATTTAGAATGAAATCCGTGTAAAAATGATGACATGCTTGATTTAATAATCATTTTTATGTGTTTTATTCAAGGATATTAAAGCAAAAAGTAATTATAATGAGAGCTTAAAACAAAAATAAAGGCTTTTTTGGAGGGAAAGAGTAAAAATGATTTATGTGCTGCGTCTTTTAGATAAAGAAAAGTAATTAAGAAAATGATAATAGGTATTAGTAGGTGGGTGGAAGAGAAGGACAAGGACATTTGTTGAACAAATTTCTTTTTACCTTAAATTTTTTTGACATATGAGCTTATAATTTGTGTTGTGGGTTGTTGTGTCACTAGTTTATTAAAGTTCACCAAATATACTTGACAGGTTCTATTTTTTGACAAATATGGTTTTCCCAAGAGTTTTCACATTCCACCTGTCCGTCAGGTAAGAGAGTGTGTTTGTGTGTGTGTGTGGTACGCACAGAAATAATGATATTACATGTTCACATGACCTTTTTATACTTTATTTTTGAAACATTAATATTAATCGTATTACTTACGAAAATGCCATGTTATTATGCTGATTTTTGCCACGAACTTGGAAAGTGAAATGAAAATAAGCTTTTGTAAGGGGATGAGATGGGGAATCCGTTACATTATTTATTTTCATCCAAATAAGTACATTTGATACGGATGCAAGCTTATATGAAAGCTCCTCTTTTTTTGACAGCTCGCACTAGCAGCAATATATGTAGTGGAGTGGAGTAGAGCGTGTGGGCAGATGGATAATGGGACGGCTTGAGAATACTGATATTCATTTCTTTTCATCTTCTTGACAAAAAGGAAGAAGAAACTTCTGCAATAATTTTCTTAAGGAAAAAGTGGGGCAGTGCAGAAAAAACAGCACACATAGTTGGCAGTTATGTGTAGCATGCATGCAGTCAACAACCTTACAACTTAACCAAGTTGCAAAGCAGAATTCTTCGTGCCGTTTGCTGCACACAAGTATTTTCTTTCGGCTTTTTGTGGCTTGCCGTTCTTTTGGCTTCTTTATGATGTCGTTGTGTGATCTTTGTTTTCTTTTTTGTCATTCATACTCCATTATGCTGTCTGTCTGCAAAATGAATGACATATTTTATATTACTACTCAACTCAACCTCTCTTTTTTTTGCACTACTACAACTTCACACCGCTGCAGAAAAAATACGAAGGCACAGGTGAACAACAGCAACTAGAAAAGACGAGAGGATGATGAGTTGTAGCAATTTGTTTAACTCTTTATTCCCATTCTGTTTGAAAATTGTATCACCGTCATCGTCGTGTGTATCAAGTACCTACCTATATCATATCAGCACATACTCATCGTCATCCTCATCGTCTTTTGATCTTTATCACACTGATCACATTAACACACTCACACGCTCTACAAGAAAGTAAAAGAGCTTTCAGGGAAATATAGAGCGGATAATTTAGCTGTATCTCCTTTTCATTTTTTATCAGCCTCGCACACGACGTGTGTCATTCTCATATTTTCTAAAGCTTTTAAACTTTACACCTCGCCATCATCATCAACTTCATCCTCATCACATTTCCTCCACCTCTTTTTCATAAGCAAAAAGGAAAATTATGTATGATATGTTTTTCCTTTTCACGAGCCTGTATGGAACATGTCGTATATTTTTGTGGCTTCATCCCTTTTAGTCCTCTCTCGCACTTTGCCATATTGCCACAAACACACGCACACACATTGCATGAACTGTGTGAAAAGCGCAAGCGGAATCATTTATTAATCTGCACACATAAAGTGTAAAAGGAGCAGAGACAGAAGCTGTTTCGCTGTTTTTGTGGATCATGGAAAATGGTCCTTGCCAGCTCGTTTTGTGGCTTTTTGCAAACACATGCCTCTACCGAATACATTTGATCATGTTATTTAACCCGGGCAAGGAGCGATATAATGTATGGCGATATGATTATGGTTTTTGCACAATGTTCATTCATTCATTTTCCCAGTGCAATGTAATATGATGGTCTAGAGGTGGTTTGTCATCGTTTCTCCTCTCTCTCTGCATCATGATAATCATCATCGTCCTTTTTCATCCTTATTATTATGATCTGACCTGCTGCTCATAAGCTCACACAAAGCCATTAAAGAATATAGGAGCCTGGCTCCCTTTTACTCTCTTGCCTGGCTCTGGTGAACCGTATCGTGTGTGTGGCACTATTCCCACTATTGAAGGAAAACCTCATCTTCAAATTATACTAGTGATGCGATGAAGAAGAAGAAGATGATGATGATGACGACTAGCATTCAAGTGTTTGCAGTATGAAATGCAAAGAGTTGGTTCACTCGTTTTACTCCACGACCAACAACCATTCACCAAAAAAGTACGGTCGTCATCATCATCTTCTTGATCATATCCTTCTCGTCGTGTGGTAATGATGGTATGCGGTTTCGTCGTCAGGACTACTGCACAC
>JAQIXX010006805.1:0-11719 GCA_034700605.1 Willowsia nigromaculata | reverse complement strand
ATCTCATGAACTCCATGCACATAAAATAAATATCGCGAAGCGAGATCGTATTCATGAGACTCCAAAATCGCAACTAACTATATTTTATTATTTCACATTCGTTCATCAACAATGCAATAATTGTCATCAATACATTTTGTTATAATCTGAATCATCATGCTTACATAAACTTAACCTTACATATTATTAAACTTGCATACCATCATAATAAGTGCATGTCGTCATCATTATCAATTTACTTACTATTATGCATATATGTGTAAATACAATTCATACAATATAATATAATATTGTGCACACATAAAACACGGGCATATAATCTGACGTTATTGATAATGAAAATAAAACAACTTTAAGGATGAAATTGATTGATTGAAAATTGATTTTAACACACCATTACTACTAGTGGCTGTTTCAAGCTCAAATGTATGACAAGTACTGCTTCAAGTGTATTTTAAATCAGTAACCAAGTTTATGTTGATATACATAAAAAGGAAAGCACGAATTCAAGTGAAGGTGTATGCATATCATGTGTGGTCATTTTACATGTCTGCCAATGGGATATTAGAGGAGTGTTTGAAATCATTGGTGTGATACTCATGTTATAACACATACTTAGAAATGGTGCTTGGCAACTTTCATGGAATACTTAAGTCATTTGTGCAAATAAAATTAGTCGTAAGCTTTCAAATAGTCTTCGGTTCTTTGTAGTTTGCTTGTGTTTTCTTATAATAGGGAAAAAGCTATCCGCAATTTTAATGGATAGAACTAAAAATGCAAATACATTATATTGTTGCCTGTTTAAACCCCTCATCAAATTAAAATTTTGTTCAATTATATCATTGATAATGAAAATAAGTTTACTCACGATGAAAAAAGTATCAATTAGCAATGCAGATACGTTTGGACAATATTAGCGTACTTTCGCATATTTCATTAGGATATAAGCATATGAGACGTCGTATTTCTCCAATTTCAAAACCCCTACTCACTAAAAGTCCACAATTTAAAAAAAATTTAATACATTATTATATATACGCCCACTTAAACGCCCACTTCAATTCAATTCGATTTTATTTTCAGCACCATTACATATTCTCTTCTGGCTTTTTCGTTAGGTGAACTTTGAAAAATAAGTTATAAAAACATATTCATTTCAGATATATTATTAGACCAAGCTTTGCATACTTCCACTTCATAAATTTTGGAGCTTTTTTCTTGCAAAATCATACGGAAATTTTGATGGCACTTTTTTCTACAAAACTGTCAAATCGATTTTGGACATTGAACGGTTAAATACATATTTTTAACAGCTAAGTTACCAATAATATATCGTACACATACACCAATATTACACATTAATGTCATTAAGGAGTTACGTTAACCAAAGCAACAAACATTTTACCTTATCTATTCCATGTAGAGTAAATTATCATAAATCGTTTTTAATGAACTATTAATATTTTACAAGCAACTTTTTAAAGATTTTAGAAATCTTCAGGCTAATATAATGAGTATAGATTTATCAAAAAATAAAAATACTTAGATAAAAGGTAATAGAATTTCCAATTTTAGAAACAGGACCTACCTTAATAGTCTTTGAAAACTACCACATAGCGGAATATTTTTTTGTACTCTGAAAGCAACAGTTATTTCAAATACAAAGTTTCGATGACAAACTGAAAAGAAAGTTGTCTAAATATGGCCGCTGAACTGACATGGAGAGCATATAGGTTAAACGATTACATGTACAGGAAGTTTTTATACAGTTACGTGGTTCGTGCTGACACAATACTGAAGTGCTTTGTTTACGAAAATAACCATCAAAAGCTGATCCCATTGTATACATCATTTGCAGTTATGACAACTTTCCTAAATTTATGCTTTGTAATTGTGGTTGGTTATATTTTCAACAAGAACAAAACATTACTAGAAGTATTTATTCCAAATGTCGCACTCACAGTTGAGTTTACTGCAGTTATTTGTACAGGCATTATTTATTTATTTCACGGCAATGACATTTCGTTTTTAATGAACAATGCGATTCAACTTGAACAATCCCTTTGCAACCATCATGAGAAGAAACAGAAAAAAGTGGACACAAGTTACACACATACATATTTAATAAAATGGGGTACTTTTTTGCATAAATACATTATTCTTTAAGTGTTGTATGATTTATAACAATGGTTTCCTTTAAATTTTGTAGAATTGAAGAAACTTGCAAAACAGGACAAAAATGCTGATGTCATGGGCTTGCTAATGAACGGCTTGGTTGTAATTCTTCTCGTTCTTGGGATATCTCTAGCACCGATTCTCATACTTGCTGGAGTAGACCCTGTAAACTTAATTTTCTATAATTTATCAACAAATTCAATCTATCAATATAGTATTTTCATTTTTCGACACGTGTTATGTCAATGGGCGGTTCTGGAGTGTACGAGAACTTTTGCTATAGTTTTGATGAATGCAATTGTTATCTGTAACACATACTTAATGTGCATACGTCGCATTAAGAAAGTTGAATCGTCAATTATAGCGCTACATGCGTATCAGAAACTGCGTATAATAAGTCAATTTGGAATTCCGAGCGTAAGTTACACTTCTGCGGTTCTCATGTTGTTGGGGCTTTTCCTATCAATTGTATGTAACGTGGTCATAATATCTGGATTCAATCTATTCTCTGCAGAACTTTATTTAATGTTTGTATTGTTTGCTTCTCTAACATATATTGTGATTCATGAAAGCCTTCCGATGGCTACTGAATGTCATGAGCTGAGTAGTTTACTCCTTAAGTCGCATTGGAGGTGGGCAGGAGTCAAACGAAAATGTCATTCAAATAGTTGCTCTGCAGCGCCCTCCGTGAATGAAGTGATATGGAGAAAGTCTTTGAGAGCACAACAACCCATTTCGATCTATTATGGTGTGGCGGTTTTTGAGCAGGAAACTAAAGCTAATTATTATACAAATATTGTGTTGTATACCATAAATATTCTGCTATTGATGAAGTAAATTTAAAAAAACATATTATAACATTCAAGTTTAGCGTAGGTTTTCTTAAAAATTGTAGAAAAATAACTTTATACGCAGAGTTGTATCATCTGTCTGTAAGGTGACGCATATCCAACACATTAAAAGTTAGTATTAAGTTGTCTACAATGTAATTTAGTCTTCGTCTGGTGAATCTTGATCATTTCTATGATCTATTTGTTTTCGAATATTCTCGGAATTAGCCTTGACAAAAAATACCTTTAAAACTAAAACAAACAGCAAATGTTAAATTATAAATTGGGATTTAATGCTTATTGATTTAATGGTCAGGGTTTACGTCATGAAAAACTTGTACGACAAAATGCATAAACTATGTTGTTATGTTCTAGGGGATAGCACAAAATCAATTTGTCAGTATATCTTGAAAATTGACTGAATTCACACACTTGCTAATGAACTTGCGTACTTACAAATAAATGCTGTTCGAGTCCATCTATTCCTAATCCATCTCTTCTTACATAGCTGATTGTCTTTTGTTTTAGATCAAGGAATTTTAAGTAAGTTTCATTGATTATTTACATAATTCTCGTGTTAAATAGTATCTCCTGATGATGGTTTTTGTTTAAAACCGATAGCTTAAGAAGTAAATATCGTTTCTTCCCGAATGACATCCATGCACTCCGCTTTAAATCATTATGTTTGTCATTGTTATTACAATACGTCTTCATATGCATCATTATCCAAGCGTATTTTGCCTTGCAGTAGGATACCACGATAACGCAAAACAATGCTTTAAAATTTATGAAATGTAGAACCACAACAATTTCGATTACAAAAAACGAATAACTAAACCTTCCATGAAAACTTTTCATAACAAAACCAATATTATTGTATGTAAGTGGTGTATCGTTTGCTGTACATCCTCGCCACTGAAACAGAGAATAGCTGTATCAGTTATTTTTATACATAATACCGCATACTAAAAATTATTATTTACTCTGTTCCACGTTGTTGCTTATATGTTTTTATACTGTTTTGTACGCACCCTAGCTATAGTATAAAATCTACAAAAAGCTATAGCTTGAAGAAGGTGACCTTGCTTGAGATTTGAAATGCCTACAAAAACCGAGTCAAATATTTACCCTCTAGGTGTTTGCCATTCTGCAGGATGGTATTCTTGGATACCTCATACACTCCACGCAAAAAATCCAATTCTAGTAGAAAAATTCTTTATTTGAGACAATATACATTAGCCCACACATCACCAAATTTGCCCTCAACGACGTACCTGGATTCATAATTGACAGTATGCTAACCCTGCATGTCCAAGGAACAAACGTGCACAATTTCTGGAATGAAAACTCTAAAAATGCAAATTTGCCAAATGGTATGACAAGACTAGAATAGAATATCAAAGAACACTACTATGCATAAAAATGGAAAGAAGGATTTGAATGCTTCTGTTCAACCGTTCAGTAATGTAAAAACCTGAATCACAAGCTATAAAACTTTTTCCTGGTAATATGCATACAGTAATCGAATGCGTTCCTTCTTATTTTATTTTCACATCATTTTGGACATTATATTATTCCCATTATTCAGAATGGTATATGCATCTAGAAACTTGTTTTGCATTTGCAGCATTTATTTCTATGAATTGCATAGAAACATGCATGCTTTGAGTAAAGAAGGTTGGATGCAGCAAAACAATTCGACATTAATAGCTACGTGGACTGCAATATAAATTTTGTCCCAGCGTTAACCGAAATTTGGTTGTGATACATTTTTGTTAATATTTTGGTACATCGATGTTGGTAGTCAGAGCTTCTTTTCTCTTTTCTGTTGGAAGTGTTTTGTTCATTATCTTTTAAACCCCGACTGTCACTCGTAAGCAATCTTGATCTTGCTTTTACTTTGCAGGAAATGTGGGTTCAGTTTACATTTTATAATGCACTACCTTCCTTTATGTTTAAAAAATTAAACTACACAAAACAGATGTGTAAATAAAAAATTCAAGAAAGTTTTTATTGTATCTCATCTTACTTAGAACTTATGTATATGAGATTACATATTATATTACGTAAGAACGTTTCACCAAGCAACAACACATGTTCCTGTGTGCCAGTAAAATAGAAATAAAAACGCAGTAAGTGTCTTTTATTTAGGAATTGCGAAGGTAAGAATATCACAATGCGTTTATTTGTTACTAACATAGTTTCCGAACTAAACGTAATCCCAACATCAGATGCAAACAGTTTAGAATTCTAGATAAAAAGCAGCAATCGACAAATGAATGCTCCAGCGCCTTACTTAATTTTGTACAGACAGAAAATATGTGATGCCAAGAAATTATAATATAGCAAAATAGGAAATCTGCAAGGACAACTGTTGCGTCGTCAAAATATCTACAATATATCCGCGTTTGGTTTAAAAAATGATATCCATGACCTCCGGCAATTCCACATCCTTAAACTATCTACAATTTTTAAAAATCGGTAGTCTGTAAAATCTGTGATGCAGCCATCAAATTTTGTTGGGTTGGTGACTATGTTTTTACTAAGCTTTTCTTCCTGACATTTTCACTCAGCAATTTCCTGCATTTGGTAACTTACTCTGAAGACAATATTTGTACCATCGGATATTATTTCCCTTGAGAAATTTTCTGGTGGAACCTTTTATTCCAATTTTCCATGGGACAGTGGATACTTATTCTCGGTGACATTTTTCATTGGGAAAGTACTTCACACGGAAAGTTTCTTCAGAGGATAGATTTTCAAAATGAGGCTGGAGCTCCGCTCAGTGCTTAAAGTTGCTCCATGGTGGTTTCACATTTCAGACACAAAAATTTCAAGACATAATCAAAACGTTTCTGTAGTATTTGCCTGTTTGCGTTGCAAAACCTGCAATAACGTTAATATGATGAAATCTTGGACTGCACAAATACATGTACAATATACTATGCTGGTGACTTCTTTCGTTTAAAGATAAAAGGGATTGAGCTAGTATTCATAAAATCTAGGTCATTCAAAATAATAAATCCTAAGCTATCACCATAGTTATTTAAAAGTTTATATTTCCAATTTTGACCGTAATCTGAATCGTCAATGGAGACACAATGGAAAAGTTAGATTGAACGATAGCTACTCACAACAGCAAAAATGAATTTGTGAGATCTAATTCCCTACCGGAAATCGAAAAGGAATTACAACGTAGCTAAACTTTACTAGAAATTAACGATAGGGATCATCTTACGCATTTAATTTTGAATAATCGGATGTATAACCTAGAAATTAATTTTTCTATTAATCGAAATGGAGAGCCAGAGTAAAATTGTTTTTTTTGCTTTGGACTTATACCAGGTTTGAAAGCCACGATACAGGCAAGCGCTATTGTGCACATGTTTTCGTCATGATTGAAAATACTAAATAAAATCTTTTTGGTCTAGTAAATCTCTAGTAAAATAAGTGGTCTTTTCTCGTTTTGCTATAAGAAACTACGACTATGTAAAAGAAGAGCTAAAACTAACATACTTTTTGCATATATGTACCAACGATGTTAATAGTGTTACAGACAAAGGTATTACCAAGTTTTTTGTAGAATTTTTGTAAGAAAATCTCATTTTTCACATGAAAAATAATAACTTAAGTTAATTAAGCGTGTTTTTGTCTCTTTATGGTAACACTGGAAAAATTGGGAGTAACTGAGGATTTTTACTAGGGTAAAAATGATTATTCTCATTTGAAAACTTTAGATTAGCAGCTACACAAATTAACAAATAATTATAATGAATATATAAAATTTTAACATTAAAGGTTATTTTAATTAAGCACAAACCTTTCTTTCATTTGAAAACTATACAGCATGTTCCTCTTCATCCTGATGTCCGGCAGCATCGGGCAAATTTACTTCCACATAACGTTTCCGCTGACCTTCTCTCGGATTCCCATGCAATCTTATTTTCACACGAAAACGATTATATGAACGGTGTATGGTTTGATGCACATCCTAGTTGATAAAACAGTACACAACAGCTACCAAAATTCCCTTAAAAGTATAGCAACAACATTTTATTTAATGCATGGCCTTCTTCTACTTAATATTTGAACAAGTTTTAATTGTCATTTACTTGAGTAGATCCAAAGAATGTGTTTAGTGATACAAAGTATTTTTCAAAGAATCCTCCAGGGTTGTAGACAAGAAGTAAATTGTAAATGCCAAGAATTGGGAAGAGTACTAAAGTTGCCTTCGCAATGGAGCTTTAAAAATATCAATTTGCAATCGTAAAATTTCTTTATTTTATTGCTTAACTAATTTTTGGATCGAAAAATATCTTATTGCATCATATTTTACAGCTCCGAATGCGTGTTCTGACACTCGCATTTCCTCGTCACGACACGGTAGCCTTTCGATGGCCTTTAGTATACCATTCGTTTTAGTATTTCACAAGTTTTAAATGTGGCAATCATGTTGCACTCTAAAAATGTGCAGTAACCAGGATTTCATCTATATTCATTGAATATCTTGTGTTAACCTGGTACTATGATATAGTCAACAGCCATAATTTATGCAATCCGGAACTTCGTTCGGCTTACTGTTGTGAGAGAATGAAAATGTATACTGTACGAAAATTTAGATATCATTTCTGTAACAAGAAGCTTATACTGTTCACTTTATATATGGGTTGGTACCATGTTGATTAATCACAGTGTGATATTCTAGAAGCTCTTTTAACACTTTTAAGATGTTACAAGTCAGTCGACTCATGCCCATCCCTAATGGAAGAACAAATAGTACAATTTTAGCTCAATTAGGTATTTCAATGTTGTAATGCAGAGAAATAAACCCGGTCGTCAGTAGAGGAAAATATAGCGCATTGATTTCGTGCAACATCTCTCCTTCTCTCCAACTACCATTCATAATTGACAATGTTTTTCAAGCAACCACAAAATTCCCATGTTTGGTATGCCATACTGATATTGTCTTTACGTATTCCGAATTTTCACTATTGCCATCCAATTCGGGTTGCCTGTTGCCAAAACTGATTTCCCTCTTTATTCCATTTGATCCCTCTTGGATACCTAGTTCTGTTCTTTTCTAGTAACATGGAAGAAAATCAGCTTTTACAAAAAACATACATAATCAATGAAAAGAGAAGCAATTGGAACATGTCACTTTTCGTGCAAGTGTCATGCAAAAGTCTGGGAAAATATTTTCCGGGCACAATGTCTGATCAAAAAGACAATGTTATAAGTCGTGTCTTCGTCGTTTTACGTTTGAGATGGGATCAAATAGCTCGGTAATGTAATCGATGACTTTCTAGTGAGATTTATATATAGAAAGTTCTTTTTTAAATACGCAATTTCTTCTCACTAAAGCTAGTACGGATATTTACCCGTCTTGATTGGCTTGTATGCAAAAATTAAATACCGTGGTACGAATGAACTTATGAATTTTGGAATATGACGCATAACATGCCATGTTCGAGATTTTTTCCCATTGCAGAAACAAAATGAGTCAAGCTATCGTTCAACTGGTAATATGAATGGATGGAAATATGATGCAAGCTGGCTATAAATAATGGATTTTATTGGGAATACGAGCGGAGATCATGGATGCCATTATTTGAAATGTGTTTTATCAGAAACTCTTATGCTTGTTACTTTGTAAGCGATATTCTCCTAACAACTTCTGCATCAGGACAACTTGTTATTCTGCATTAATTTGCATCTCATTTTTCTACTGTATTTGATTTCCAAACTGCAATCTAACATACATGAAAAAATAATGCTAACTGGTTTTCATGTACGTTTATTGAAATAATCATGCCTCATTTACTGCACGTTTTTGTAACTAAGAAATTTTTGTGAACTTTCGTTGGAATTATAATGAGACAGGATAGTTTATATAATGCTCAAGTACACTTCCAATAACTTTATCTTCGTCGTTCAAAATTTTGATTCCTGTATCTTGATACACAATTAAACATTACACAAATTCTATTTTGAGAAGTTTTAATTTTATTAAATTTCAATAATTTTAATTCCTTACAATGTCTCATAAATGATTTAAATTACATAAGGTAGCAGCGTAGTTGCAACATTATTGTATTTTATGCAGGTTTCAATTTTGTAAGGATTATTTATTAAATCTTAATGCAAAATAACGTTGTAAAGTGGTACTGTATATCATGAAACGTGAAACATCATTGACAACCATTGAGATGTTTTATAATTTCATTCAATCAAAGTTACAATACCTTTCATAGATACTTACATGTATAAAAGCATACAAATTATATAAAAAATGAAACACCAACCTTTCATCTTTATACAGCTTGTTCTTCATCCTGACGTGCAGCAATGGGCATATTCACCACATCAAAGCGATTACGTTGACTTTCTCTTGCATTCCCATGTATACTTCTTCGGGCACGAAACCGGTTGAATGAACGGCGTATGTTTTGCTGCACATCTTTGTTCATGAAACAGTACACAACAGCTACAAAAATTCCCTTAAAACCGCAATAAAATTTTGTTTAACGAAATCTACTTTCAATGCATGGCATTAATCTATTTTTAAAGACTTTTCATTCATTTTTACCTGAGTGGATCCAAAGAATGTGTTGAGTGACACAAAGTATTTCCCAAAAAATCCACCAGGATTATAGACAAGCAGTAAATTGTTAGTACCAAGAACTGGGAAAAGGACCAATGTTGCTTTTGCAATGGATCTTTGGAAACATTTAAAGTTAAATTAAGAATATGCATGAAAACCTACACAGGTGTATTTTTATGATAAAATATCTGATTACACAAGATTTGACCGCTCAGGACGCGTGTTTTGACATTCAGATTTCTTCGTCACAACACGTAAAATGTTCAAAAGAAAAAGTCCATTCATCTGCATATGTAATAAAAAACTCAAATTGTGTACACTGTATTTGAATTAATGTAAAGAGCACTACTTATAACATCTCTAATTTGGCTTAGAAATTTTCAAGAGTAAATAATCTTAAAATCCATTTTCTTTGAATATTGTTGTGGATCTCATTAAAAAGTTAAAAGCCTATGAAAATTAAATTGTTATTCTAACTGGACAAAATGCGAACACAAACGTCAGTCATACTTAACTGAAAAAAGTTTGTATAATCTTACTTATAATAAATATGTAAGTCGGTTGTATTTTTACTTGCAATTTGTTATAAAATTTTATCTCTAGTTTGTTATAGTAAAATATTGTTATGCTTTGCATGGTATGTACCGTTGACTAGTATAACTACGTTTTTACTAGAGTATATTTTGTGACATATGCTATGACAGAAAGCAAAAACCAGAAACATAGTATGAACAAGTGCTTTAGGGACAAACTCAAATAAAAAGTTTTATCATGTATTCTACTCAGTAAAAAATTAAAGATCAATTTCCCACTTGAGTATGAAATGACAAATATATCATTGCCAAAAAAACTTCACAGAAGGCGTGAACCCAAACCAACCCGAGAAACCTTAAAAACCAATGCATATGAGTGATATATGATTCAGAATCACATAATTCAATGATTGAAATCGTGGATTATGATAGAAATATTAACAAGTATGGAAGTATTTCAAACCATGTATCCTCTGTTCAGCATAGCTTGGCACCTCCGTAATAGCATTCTGCATGAAGCCAGGTGCAAAGCTATCCTGAATAGAGAATAGGTTTAAATAAGTTATTAATGTACCCTTCACTTTCAAGGTGAACTTCCTTTTAAAGTATTAAAAATTCATTTGTAAATGTCTCATGCAAGAATAAATTTACATATAAACACAGTTATTATACATAGTTCTAAAGATAAATTTAACTCCATTTAAAAACTGCTATCTATGGTTAATTACAAATTTGGCTGAAAGCTGAAGAATGGAGCAAATATGAATATTGTTGGCATTATTTACGCCCACCTATAAACCAGAGGATTCTGAACATCAGGATTTTGTCCAGTGCTTTAAAATCCCCATACAATTTTTAGATTATACCGTTGCATGCTCCGTAAAGCGACCAGGTACATACATACCTATGCTGTAAGCATCGGACAAGTTTAGTAATTAAAGAACATGCAGATCGATTTATTTTAGGAAGTAGTTTCTGAGAATATGTAGCTCTATCACAGTCTAAGGCTTAATTTTGAAAATGTCTCCGTACTTGTAGCAGATCAAGAAGCTTTACATACAAAATAGGAAAACAATTATCTTTAAAGCTATCAATGTCAAATTCTCAGTTGGCTATATAATGACAAATATGTCAGTGCCAAACAGACAAAACTTCTTCAAAAGACACGTGCACGTATTCATTCTGGAATCATCGCATCATTTTCATTATAGTGATACACTATTCAGAATCTCGTTCTGAAGTGACTCAGACCCTAGCTTTATGATATATATTATTTTCATCTTTGTATAAACCACAAGATTCTGAAAATTAGGTTTTTAATAGTGCTTCAAAATTTTCAAAAAATTCAATTTCGTGGGATGTTAATGTATTAATTTCATGTTAGTCTGAGTATTTAATTCTCCTCGCCACATGATGTGTATTAAAATCCTGTAAGTGACGCTAGTTTTGCATGCATAAAGAGTGAATTCAGTCTTACTTGACAGTGGATTTTAATACGTACCACTAAAGCGCCAATGATTGGGATCAGAAATATCCATATCTCAATCATATCCGAGTATCCTCTCCAGCATTTTTCCTTG
>JAQIXX010006804.1:0-11720 GCA_034700605.1 Willowsia nigromaculata | reverse complement strand
GCGAGAAAGTGAACACTTCAACTTTTCTGTTTGGATTGATTCATTTTCGTGGAAAATATGGACATCGTTGGTAGTTAGCTTGTTCTGCTTCATGTGTCTGATTTGCAGGCAGATAGGGAAAATATCTAGATTAGAAATACTAATTGATATTACTGGAATTTTTATGGGTAATTCCACAGCCTCGTATCTAAGTTCTCTTAAAATAATTCTGATTTTGCAAGTGTTTGGTTTATATATCTGCAATCTATATGGAAATGGGATTGTCAGTATTTTGGTTGTATCAAATCCGCCAAAATTGTTTTCCAGTTTGAAGGAAAGCTTGCAGGCGGGGTACCAGGTGATTGTGGACGATCTGCATATCGGAACTCCATGGAAAAATTACTATTATGAATTTCAAGCAAGAGGCCTATTAGATGTTTTAAACTCTAGTTTTTACATGTATAAAGGTAGAGCAAGTTTAAATGTCTATGCAGAATATTTGTTAAAGAAGAAGATATTTTCTGACATATCCCACGAATCGGTTAATATGCTACAATTTAAGAAGAGAATGAATATCGTGTATAATATTGCTGACTCTGAATGCCATGTTTTGCCAGACGGCATATTCAAGAAGTTAAACTTTGTTAACATATTTACCACAAATAAGTTTTGGCTTGCTAGAACTGTTAACAGGATATTTGAAAGTGGACTTAAGAATTTGTGGGATTCGTGGGTGAGTTTGTCGTACCAATATTTTTTCCAAATAGAAAAAAAAGATTCACACAGGACACACCGCAATATGAGACTGATGGATCAAATTGAACATAAATGTTTTTACGCTATTATGATATTAAGTTTAATCCCTTTACTTACTAGTTTTTTCGTATGTATAGTGGAATTACTAAATGACTGGAATACCTTTTCAAAATGTGTCATAGCAAGCTTAACTATTATATTTAAATTTATTCGTTCAATGTATGGATGGATTAAATATTTTTTGTTTCTACAAATCATACAATGGCGGCTTAGGTATTCCAAAATACTATCTGTGATTCCAAAAATATAATATCAGTATGCTATATCTTCTCTTTGAGGCTGCTTGTGTAACAGATGTACCATCTATATAATATATATATAACTTAAATAACCTATATATATACAAAATTATATATAACTTAAAATTTCAACGTTCTTAAATTTTGCATTTATATTTAAATAAAATTATCATGCTAGATTTCACTGCTAACATTATCAAAAACCTGACTCTACAAACATGATGATACTTTACAAACTAGCAAAATTGTCTATGTAAGCTTTCTTTTCAAATAATGATTAACATTATGTAAAAAAGGCAATGTAAACAGTCAAGGAATATGACTGCATAAAAGCTACTGAACTAGTTTGTGTACGAATATTTTAATAAAATGTCCTAGATATAAAAGATACTGAAATTACGAAAGCGTACAGCAGTAACACCAACAATACGTCCTCACCCCACGCGTCCTTTTCTTCGTCATTTTGACTAGCGCAGATTTTGATCCCTTAGAGATTATTTGTGTTGCGTAAGGGTTCAGGTTGCACGTATTTTCATATCTTCAATCTTTACGGACCATTCTAGGAAGCCTTTTTTGTAAGGAAGAATTATGTTCTTTCGAAATTGTTTGCAAAATTCCGCCCTCATTATTCGCAGCAAGTAAATGCTTAAAGCGTTAAAACAAGAAATATTTTTACTTTGATGCCCGCAGCACGAATTTGCTCAAATATTCTTTACGCTTTGATGCTTCAATTATTTTCTGCTTCTAAAAATATTTCATATGGAAACCTTGTGTATCCAGTGGAGTACAATTCCCGATTTCTTACTTTACTGCATACAAGTGCAAATTGGTGTATTTCAAAGGCTAGATCGATGTCGTAGTCGTAGATAGTTTAAAAACATTATAAAATGCTTCATAACATATCAAAATTTTAAATATTTAAAAAAACATAATGGTAAATTCGTTTCAAGAAATATTCTAGAATCACGCTTACCCAAAAGTGTGAGTTACAGCAAATATTAGCATGGTAAATACCTAAATATAAATTATTTCAAGTTTTTCAAGTTAGCATGAGCTCTTTAATATCTTGCAAAACAATCTTTCAAAGAAAATGGTGCATATATTATATTGTATTCGCTCATTTTGACTTTCATTTCATTCAGTCTTTCATTTTGAAGTTTTTGATGGCTTAAAATTAAATCTTGGTTGTGGTGAACTTTTTTTAACCTTACCAAATGAGACGAATTTATTGTTCCTGATATATAAAAACAGAGAGAAATGACATTTTTCATCTAAAATATTAACTTAAGCTTGGCAAAGGACTGTAGATTTAATGTTTTAATAACTACGCTTTAATATATTCTTTAAACAATATTCAAAACTATTCTACTGATAATTTTTATACATTAGCAATATGATGTTTGAACATAACCTCATATCTGAAAAAAATGATGCCAATCAATCTTACTTCAGAAATTGACGAGTCACAGACACATGAAATGTTCTGAAAAATTGATGAATCTTTATGGCAGTGACGAAAACTGAATCCAAGGCGAATAGTGGGTAATATATGGTTGAAAAATGAATATTTTTGACCTTTCATTACAAGCATACTTCCTGGTTCAGTTTCTTTCTGAGCGATTGCCAGCCACAAGGTTTTTCCAAAATGTTACTGAATTCCAGTATAGCCTACAAAGTTGAAAGCAGTTTCCAGAGTTTGAATTACTGGACTTTGTTAAAATTTGAGTATCCCTATCTAATAGAACGTGATCAAGGCCAGAATAACGGAAAATGTTTCTCAAGTTTGTTCTAAACAAATCTTTTTTATGTTCTCATTGGAAATTTCATTTAGTTGCGATTCTAGCTTACCTACTATTTTCTATAATTTCAATTTGGCTAAATCATAATTTGTCTGTTCTAGTATATGTCGTGCTAAATACAATTATAGGTTGTGAACTAGCTTGTGTTTATCCTCATTACATAAATAGTGAAGAGACGTGTTTGTTTTTCAACAACTTATTAGAATTTGAAAGGAGAAATAATTCACACTTCAGAACTATTTATAGTCACCAATCCCTTCATTTGATTTTCAAAATTATCACCACAATTCAATTCGTTGGTCCAGTTTTTTACGCAGTCACATGTGGGCTAATGCCAAGTGTTCCATGGAATAGTGTCCGCTTTATACTCTATTTTAAAGAGATTAATGGGTTCACGCCACACATGCTGATTTCCATACTCTCAGTTTTTATCAATTACGCCCTGATTCGAAATCTTGCCAATTTCTACACTATCAATGTGGCACTTTGTATTTTGGCAGCAACATATTCTATTCTCAATGGAAAAGTATGGAGGCGATAAAGATTTATTATTTTCAGGGAACATATTTTAATAGGAAAACTACACTAGTTCTGCTGAATCTGTCCGTTAAAATGTCAATTCGGTTTATCTTAATGGAGAGGTAAATCATTTAAATAATCCTTCTCAAAAATATTCAATTTAAAAGCGAAGATTATAGTACGTTGACGTAAATTGTATTTGCTGCATATAATTTACGGTAAGGTGACAGTCAAGATGATTATCCTTTTGCAATTTATTTGTCGTATTTGTCATAATATTACATATTCAAATAACAAAGGACCTCAGCGACAAATGGTCTACTACTCGGCTAAATTTTACCATAGTTTCAAATCGAATACAAGGGCTATTAAGGCACCTTCATCCGGCTACAGGAGTTAGATTGGCGGTGATAGGGGGCCATCCACATATGATTCAATGATAAACTGGCAAATTAAGGGTGGAGGGGAGTGCCCACACAAGCTTGATTCGACATTCTTTCATTCATGGGGGGAATACGTGACAAGGGGGAGGGTTCCACTTTTTTTCATTGCATCATTTATGGATAGCACCATGGGCATATTTACTGCTTTTGGAGAGTTAAAAAACACATTGCTTGAACAGAAACGATAAATGTCTGTCCGTCCGACTTCAAAAGATGCAAAAAAAAACTTTTGCGTTATGCTTGCAAACTATGCTCGCCAAGGTTTGTCTGTCTGTCTGTCCGTCGCAGATGTTGCTCATGCATGTTAACCGATGCTTTATAACTCCTCTAGTAGAATTAACTATGTTCAGTATATACGTGCGTACTGACTCATGAAACTAATAGAATTAAATCAACATGCAACCCTAGTGGCGGGTTTTGTGAGTAGAGTCGTAGACTGGTGAAAATTGCTATACAGGTAAATACTGAAACTTGTAGACTCACACAAGTTAATAATTAAGTCTACATGCAAGCCACGCCCTCCAGTGGTAATATTTCTTACGTGAGCTCATGGACTGGTCAACATTGCCATGCAGATAAATACTGATTCACGTAGAGTCAAAAAAGAGTTACATTAAGTGTACGTACTCAAACTCTAAAATCAAATGGAGTCAACACTGAAGTCAGGGCTGAAGTTCATTGAGTCAGGACTGAAGTCACCATAGTCAGGACTGAAGTCACCATAGTCAGGACTGAAGTCACCATAGTCAGGACTGAAGTCACTATAGTCAGGACTGAAGTCACTATAGTAAGGACTGACATCCATTCAATAAGGATTGAAGTCCATCTAGTCAAGACTGAAGTCCATCTAGTCAAGACTGAAGTCCATTGAGTCAAGACTGGAGTCACTATAGTAGAGACTGAAGTCCATTGAGTCAAGACTGAAGTCACTATAGCAAGGACTGAAGTCCAGTGGTACAGCACTGGCATCCATTCAGTCAGAACTGAAGTCCATTGAGTCAAAACTGAAGTCACTGGTCGGGGCTGTAGTCAATTGAGTCAAGGCTAAAGTCACTGGAGACAGGACTGAAGTCCTTTGGGTCGGAACTGACGTCCATTGTGTCAGGACTAAAGCCTAATGAGTCAAGATTGGAGTCACGGGAAGCACGGCTAAAAAAAATTGGTCACAAAAACGTCACCGATGGCAGATGTCCCTGACTGATGGCAGACGTCCTTGACTGATGACAGACGACCTGGACTAATAGCAGACGTCCTGGACTGAAGGCAGCCGTCCTTGACTGATTGCAGACGTCCTGAACTGATGGCAGACATCCTGGACTGATGGCAGACGTCCTTGACTGATAACAGACGTCCTTAACTGATGGCAGACAACCTGGAGTGACGGCAGACGTCCTGGACGGATGGTAGACGTCTTTAAATGATGTCAGATTTCATAAACTCATGGCAGACGTCCTGGACTGACGGAAGACGTCCTGGATGGATGGCAGACACCCTGGATTGATAAGAGACATTCTGGAATCTTGCCACACTTCATCAACTAATTAAAGACGTCCTGGACTGATGGCAGACGTCCTGGACTGATGGCAGACGTCCATAACAGATGACCGACGTCCAAAACTGAAGGCAGACATCAATAACTGATAGCAGACATCAATAACTGATTGCAGACGGTCTGGACTGATGTCAGACGTCCTGAACTGACGGCACTCGTCCGGGACTAATGGCACCATTTTGGCAATGGGAAACTAGTGGACATAAAACTCAGTTGCTGAAGAGACATCCTCTGATGCTAATAGCTCTTCCGGAAATAAAATAATTAATGGGGACTTTTTTCTTAATAAACACTGCGTAAATTTTCTCCAAGTTTGCCTAGAAGTTGGAGAAAATTACCTTTAAAAAACCAGCTTTAGCTAATAATACAAAAAGAATGTTGTCTAATGAAGCCACTTCAAAAGCTAAGGAGGAAAAAATTTGTAAGCAAAAGTGTAAATCTAAACGAGATATATTTTCATGATGGCTTTGTTAAATTCATCCTCGGCACCTGTGATACAATCACAGGTTGATTTTTTCTTCAGCACCAACTGACACAACGGTTAAAAATAGTTTTTACTGTGAATACAAACCAACAATTCCAGACTGTGATACAAAATTAGAATTTGAAATAGGTGGAAATAATAATAAATATTTGGATATAAGTGATAAGTTTTTATACCTAAAATTGAAGGTAACATCCCAAGACGGAACAGATTTAATAGCAAATGATGGTGTTAGTTGTGATAATAATTTTATGCATGCACTATTCTCCAATGTTGATGCATACATAAGTAAAAAACTTGCTCTGAGTTCTAATATCGGTTACGGAATAAAAGCTTACCTTGAGACTTTACTTTCATATGGAAGTTATTATTTACATTCTCAAGGAAAGTTTGCACTATTTATAAACGATACCGATAGTTGTGGAGCTACTTCAAGTAACTCGGGTTACAATAAACGAAAAGTTCCAACAGAGACAATAGAGGTCTGTGATAAACCTAAGATTGACCTTAACAATGCAGACCGCTAAATATTTAACAATACAGACATTACTATTGTACTCTCACGAGCAAGAGATGCTTTTTCCTTGTTTTATCACCATTCAGGTACACCCTCAGATCCAGCTTTAAATCCTACAATAAAAATACATGGAAGCAAGTTTCTTTGTAAGAAAGCAAGTTTTATTTCCAAGCATTGTCATTTCACGTCAGAAATTTTTTGAATCTGGACATAATGCTAAATATCTTTTCAAGGGAACCAATATTAAGTTTTTTACAATTGCTAGTGAAAACCAAACGTTTACAGAACAAAATATAGTTTCTGGGAAACTCCCAACATGGATTGTTGTTGAACTTGTAATCAGCTCAGCATTTTCTGGAAACTACTTACTAAATCCATTTCGATTTGAATCATTTGGAATGAATTTTGTTTCACTTACCGTAAATATTTATCCAAATCCAATCAAAGCCTTAAACGCTGATTTTCATACAAACCAATCACTTCTTCCTTACTATTTACTTTTTCTAAATATCGGTATAGCTTCACAAGAGTCTGGAATTATCATAAACCGTGACGAGTATCAAAACTGAAATTGTCTTTTAGCGTTTGATCTCTCCAAATCAGAATCTGGGAGGGCCTTAGTTTTAGAAAAAAACAGGATCGGTTAGAATATAGTTACGATTCGCATCAGCGTTAGCTTCTTCTATCAATTGCATTGTTTATTCAGAACATCAGAAACTTCTTGAGATTGATCATTTTTGCCAGCCTACAATACAATAGATACTTTTCAATTAAGATACGTGCTCAAAGAATCTGTTGAGAATTTGTTTATGGAGTTTGCGCAAGTGATGAATTGATAAATGTTAATTGTAAAAATTTTGCAATAATTGTAAATACTGCCTCATCGAAACGTTAAGGAATTCATTGGGTGTGTTTCTTCAAAACCTCTTGAGTGAAATCAGTAGATTTATTTGATTATGCTGGAAATATGATCACATATTTTTCCGCCCACTTTAATGGTTTTGTAAAGAAATTCGACGGAGTAAACCAATGCAAGTTTAGATTACAGTTCAAGCAATCGATATTATGTGCAATCGACTTTTTTGTGTTTAAATGATATAAACGTTGCTGATTCTTAAAGATTTCTTTAAAACCAGGTTTACGCAATTATAACAAAATTCATGTCTATATCGATTATGCTTTCCGTAAAAATGTGCAATATCAACAATTCCAACATACTGACGACTACATTATTGTTCATCATCGATCAATAAAAGATTATTATCTTAAAAGTTGGATCATTTGCATCTTTTCCTATTTTTTTGAGCACTACTTGCTCTTTCTATAGACCAAACACATAAACATATATCATTCTACTAGCATTATTTTTGTTAAAGATATCAATATTCTTAATCAGCAGCAAAATTTACATAATTAAAATTATAAAGGCTCGCAAATCTTTTATAGTTTGCTACTCAATATCTATAAGGATGTATGTTGCTGTAGTGAGCAATAGACAAAAATTCTAATAGTATCCGGAGGTATATTCAAGATTGCGCTTAAAACTTTTATCTTTTTTTAAATCTGCACAAGCATAAACTCATAAAAATTGATTTCAAAACTTTTTTCCAGGAGTCATTGATGCTGATTTCTTCGGTATTATAAAAGTACTCCTACTAAACTTGAAGATAATTGCAGTAGACAGGGTAGCACAACTCGTCGTGAAAAAGTGCTATTTTGGAGTGGCAGATAAGTTGACTAACTTTCCTAAAGAAAAGGAGTTAGATGAAAGAGGTTTTGATGCCACTGGTGTGGAAGCTAAAAATGTGAACATGACATAATTTTCACGCCTTCTAGAATTCGCTTATATTATTCTCTTCTATTTCAAACGTGAAATAAATCATGCAACTAAACTTTTAATAAAGCAATAAAAAAATGTGTAATAAGCTTTTTTTATAGAAGTCGTGCGTCAACAAGTTGTTCATTCTGTAATTCATTTTTTAATCCATTAAGTACCACTCTCCTAATCATATTCCATATCCTTTTTAACTGCAAAACTATACTATTACCATATGTATATGATAATTTATCAGAGTCCCGAATATCATTATTATAAGTTATATCATTATAAGTTTATTACTAATATTAATTTCTTGTTTATGTTTGTTTATGTTTCTTGTTCTCTCTTCTCATATTATGTGAGCTGTCAGTACATCTCAAATTATGTTTTAAAATTTTGCTTTATAAATTATGTAAAGCCCAACCACTAATCAACCAAAAAATTATTTTTATTCTGGTTATCTCTACACACAAATTTTCTAAATATATGATATTTAATACGCATTATGATAGTTTTGCTTAGCATGGTATTCATATTGCATGACTGCAGAAATATAGAGTTCCAGCAACTAAAGCATTATTTCTCTTTTTTACACTCGAAAACCTAAGCAAATATTAGTCTAATAAAATGCAATGTGGTATGTTGAGCTTTTCTGCACTTAATTTCTTGCACTTCATACATTTTAATTTACTGATTCAAGTTCATTCTCAGAGTTTTATTTTGGTTTAATTCGTGCATGACTAAAAATAAAAACTATAAGAAAGTGCCATCCATTAGCCATCGTCCACGCGTATCGCGTGGGGAAATGGATGACACCTTCTATATCATTAGCTCTGCCGTACCTTAGTCTGCTGTACAGAGAGGAATGGCAAGGTATGCCAAATGGGAGCGTTGCACTCGCTGATTAACGGGAAAATCAGATGTCTTTTATGCCTCTTGAAGAGGCGGACGAAGCTCTCTTTTTCTTCTTTTGAACATCGTGTCAACGAAGTGTTGGAGGATGGCTATGGAGGAGGCGATACTTTAGGAGGGGACGTTGTATCTAACTTATTTGTGTATTAATAACAAGACACTTTTTCAATTTATCATGAACTTCAATTTGATGGTACACATTGTACCCATCAAGCTTTCTGTATAAGTTAACACTGCTGGCCCTTGCAAAAATGACATCTGGAACAGCAAGATGATACTATATGATAGTGATTAAGCTTGACGGTGGACCTGTAATTATTACATGTTCATCATCCGGCTTATAAACTACCATAAGAGGAAATGCCTAATCACTGGTGTTCACCTTGGTGATAACTCTCCTTCAGGTCGAACTCTTTGTTGACGGCGTCGGGTTTGGCATATTGAGTCAGGCGAGTTTTTATAACGAGGAGCAGATTTTTCCTTCATGATGATGTGAGTTGAAGATAGATGACGAAAAACGTCTCGATATTCATGTAGTAGTGGCTGTACCTGAAGTAAATCTCTATCACTAATAATGTTACACTGGGCTTGAATTTTTTCCAATTTGTTTATTATATAAGAGTGTAAATAGTCTTTGCCATACAACGACATACCCTTGGTAACAGGAAAAATCTGGAAGAATAACTGTCACCGATGGCTTAAAAGTATCCATTGTGTAGGCTCGGACTACAAGATTTGAATATTGTAAAAGAGGGTTCTTTCGGAATTTCTTGTTGTAGAATAAGCTGCTGAGGGTGCTCACATGACCCTGTATCTAGCTATATCTGATGGAGAATCCCACTAATCTAGACAACAATAAAGATGAGTTTCGTTGAATTCCGTGTCAAGATGATCATCTTAATGTCGCAGGGTTACCAGTCGTCCTAGTTCACAGTGATGAGGTTATTAGTGTTACCCATAGCAAACCGGTTTATTGTTAGAATTTTTATTTTTTGCCTTACTATCTCTCTAGAAAAATGTTTGCTGGTTGTTGGAGATTTCATTGCTGTTTCCCTTCTTGAAAAAGTTGAATTTTTATGCTGCAGCTTGTTCTCTGTAGTCTTGTCGACTTGCTCGGTGGGGGTCGGTGCAGAGTTTAGATGGCGACCTCTCTTATCATGTGCAATATTCTTATCGGCAGCTTCCTGATCACAGCCTGATCTTGCAGCTTAATGTCGTCTTCCTGGGTGAAAAGCTGTCTGCGGGTGGGCTCACTTGGTCGACAAAAAATAAATTGGTTACGAATCCTTTCCTCCTAGACGGAGGTAACTTTGTCACAGAGCGCACTGTCAAAGTGCGGGGACTGCAAGAAATTCGTGAACCGTTTCTCAATTGCTTCAGGACAGGGCGAAAGAAGTCGTAACGCTCACTGGCGGCTTTTGCTGCATGTTTAAAATGATTAATTTGAAATGTCTCTAGGGCCACTCAGCCTTTCATTGGCTGGAGATTTCGGAGTACGGATGTTGAAGAGTAATGCGTTTTTGGATATTCCAATGGAAGAGAGTAATATTCCCACAGTTCGGTTTGCATCTGTCATCTCATTAGTTACCTCGTAACTTTCGAATATGCCATTCCATATCTCGAATTCATCCTTCAATGCGTCGAAGGGATACCGAATTCCAACCTTGTCCATTTTCTTTTTCGGTGAGGTTGTTGCGGGAACAGGAAAATTCAATGGAGAAGGTGGAGACGCTGCAAGTGGAGGAGTATTCTTCTTATTCTTCTTCATCTTCTTGGGTTTGGAGGAGGTGGTGGCACCAAGGAGGTCAAGGAGGATTGAGGACGAAGAGGCACTTCCTCCACAATTTCAATATTAGAATCTGTTGAATTGTTGGCAGAAGGTATAGTTCCACTCATGTGGAGAGAAACTGAGAAACCTTTTCTTTATTGGACAGCAGGCCCGGGCTTCTTGAAGAATAAGCAACTGTACTAAAATCTCTCGTCACCACTGTCATGTATTTGTGATACGTGGAAGATGCCGAGAATAAATGGTACCGGGAGACAACGAGTTAGTAGTTTGCCTATATACAGAGCTATGTCTTTACTACAGTTAAGGATGGCTCAAGAGTGAGTTAGATTTGTAAGAATGCACGGATATATAGAATGGCATGAACATACAGAGAAATGGCATAATTGATTCTCCAAATTCTACCTGGAGAAATCGAATTTCACATGCCTTTATATAAAACACAACAAATTAAAAGAGTACTCAGATAATCTGCACATCCAGATTAACAAAACCGTATTCAAATCTTATCACACGTACTATATTATTTGAAGTCATCGACACAGAAAATCAACTGTCTTAAACGTCATGTCTATATTTTTGCATGTCATGAAACATCTCATTGTAAACTAATTTGTCCGCGTTATTTGCAATAGAGAAATCCAAGTGGTTGAAATACTTGTCTTTGATAATAAACAGTTTCTTCAGTGCATTTTTTCTGAGCAGCTTTAAAGTTTGAGCACGATCCTGAAATATATTCACATAAGAGTTTGATGTAAAGAGTATTTCTTGCCGTTAGACTCATTCAAAATGATTTTTATCTAACTATATATTTTACTTGTGGTCTAACGAAGTTGTCCCCTTCCCCGTAGTACA